>PVJA010024479.1:0-31811 GCA_004027025.1 Myocastor coypus | reverse complement strand
CTCACATTTTGAGGAGGTGGTTTGCGATGCCATAAACGTCCTTTTAGGATTCAGTTTGTTTGATTCTCTTGGCTGCAGAGCATCGAGAGATTCAAAGAATTGACACTCTTGGTATTCTGGGGAGGGCCTTCATGTAGGGGGTCTTGAGAGGGTGCAACCTTAACATAATTATGCACCAAAGAGATCCCTTGCTCTGTTTTTGTCCTTTTTGTTATGCTAGTATCCACATTTGAGAGTGAGGGAGGCAGAGGTCTTAAAAATATCTCATATACAGATTTATATTTGCGCGGAGGCTGCTCTTGAGGTTTAGCAATATCAGCATCTGAAGCTGACCTGTTCAAATACTTCTTACACTCTACTGGGTCTGATTGCAATGGTTCCAAAGCCAAGGAGATTAAACTACAAAGAGACCATACATGAAGAGGAATTGGTTCCCCAATTTGGTGAGCACGACGCAGCGCTCTCATAACTTGCTTCCAAACTTTTAAGTTTAAAGCAGCCTTTCCCCTAGGCCGAAACCAATAACAATACTTTTTTTTATAAGGGAAAATAATTCCTTGAAACTCTTAGATTTCACTTTTGCACCCACTGTTTTGAGTAACATCGAATAAGACAGACAAACTCATTTTCTACTGAAGCGGAGTTTCCCATTACTCCAAGCTTTTGCCGGTGGTCTCGCCTGCCCTGGGCGTACTTTTCCCACTCGGTCAGGCCTCTCTTAACTCACCCCTGGTCATCTTCCGTGCCCCGCGTCGCGCGCCACTTGTTGTAATGTCCTGTGTTGGTGCTGAAAGAAACGATGAGAAGACCGGAAGATTTTAGCTCAGAGGACGCACTGAGATTTGTCTATCTAGAAGTGAGCCTCGACCCACAGAAGAATCTTACTTCTTTTGAATACTAAAGGACAGCCTACAGAATTTGCATAACTGCTTTGGGGAATGCAGACTAGAGACCACTACTTCTATCAACATTTACCTAACATCAGGTTAACACAAATGTTAATTGAAAACCGTCCAAGCAGGGGATAAAACAACCAGTATCTTCCCAAATTAGGGAAGAGACAATGATCAAGGAGCCATTAGAACAAGCTGTTTTCTGTTTCCTTGAATCCCAGGTTTCAGGTAACCCCAAGTAACCCATTACAGCTGTCTCTGGTCTTTGTTTATTATCTTTCACTATCTAAGATGTTAATTCCTTACCTCAACTCCACGAGCCGTGCCAGCCCCACCTCAGGGCAGGCTGAGCCGGACATTGGCCGGCCGGATGGCTCAGTGGTCTAAAGCGCCTGCTTGGGAAAGCTTGGGCGGCTTCAGGGGCCGCGGTTCGATCCCTGGCACCACATTCTGCGCCAGCCCTGCCCTCAGGGCGTGGGCTGAGCCGGCCAGAAAAATGAGTGAATAAACAAATAAAGGTTCTGAAACAAGAAAAAAAAAAATAAATAAATAAATAAAAATAAAAAATAAATAAATAAATAAATAAAAGTTATCAGTTTCTTTACTGTGTTGGTTCCTCTTGCAGTTTCCTAACTGTTGAGCGCAGAGTAGCTCAGGTGATGCTTGTCATATAGTTCCCATACCATACAGTCAGTCTGCTCCAAGTATGTAATTCTCAGTGAGTTTGAATATAGTCATCAACTTGGACAGCCATCAGCACAGTCAACTTTAGAACATGCTTGTGATGCCACTAAGAAGCCCAGTGACATTCAGTAGCCATTCTCTTTGCTCTTGCCATCCTCAGAAGCCCGGGCTAAGCAGCTACCAGTCTTCTTTCTATCTTGGTGGTGTTGCCTCTTCTACACATATAGGATAAGTGAAAGTGTACGTGGTCTTTTGTGAGTTTTTCTTTAGTGTACTGTTGCAAAGTCCATCCAGGTTTTCTCATAAGAAAATGCTTCTTTCTTTTGTATTGCTAAATAGTATTTCGTTGTATGGGTGTACCACATTATACTTATTGGTTCATTAGTTGATAAACATTCTGACATTTTCTATTTCCCACCCCATGTGGAGCACAGAGAACACTGAGCTATATCTCTACTCTCTTTACTTTTAAGTTTTAAATTTTAAGACAGGGTCTTGATAAGTTGCCCAGGCTTCCAGCCTGATCTTGAGTTTGTGAGGTTTCTCCCACAGCCTCCTGAGTACTGGGACTGGGAGCATGTTCGTCTAATACCAGGCTGTTTCCTTTTCTTGACTGTCATGAGTAATGTTATTACGGGCAGTCAGGCATTGTGTGTACGAACTTACATTTTTCAGCTTTCTTAGGTACCTAAGAGTGGAATTGCTGAGTCATATGGTAACTGTGTGTTTAACTTTTTGAGAAACTGTGAAATGGCTTTCTGCAGTGGCTGCATTGTTTTACCATCTTATCAGTGATGACTAAATGTTCCAATTTCTCTATATCTCTGCCAGCCCTTAGTGTTATCTTTTTAACGAGAATCATTTTAATGGGTGTGACTTGGTTGTCTGACCTACTTTTGAACCGTCATTATAGGGCTTACCACGATGCTAATGAGTTGACCAAGGTGTGTCCCTATCTTGTTGCTCTTACTATGGTGTATGGAGTAGGAAGCTGAACACTATTGTAGGTGAGCAGAGGCTGGAGTCCTGTGGAACCCTGGACACTGGGTCTGAGGCTTAGGGAAGCAAGTTGCTGAGTGCCTTTGAATGGTAGTTTCTTTATTTTAAGAGAAAGATCGTAACACTTTTCTATGGTTGCTAGGAAAATTGAGTGCCATGATCTGAATGGAAAACCTAGCACATTACCTGACCACAGCTTTCATTAAACAGGCACTGTTGTTATTCTCCTGGATAACTTGGGCGTCACCTCCCTTCATTCCCATGCCTCAGGAAACCAGCGCCAGCCGGTTTCAGGCAAGGTGCCTATTGTACACCTCTGGTGTGCCAGGCTGAGTCCTTTTCCTTCTTCAGGAAAACTCCTGCAGATCTTCTCAGGGCATTTGTTAACACCTCTTCCATCTCTGACAAAGAGAACTCCTCAGGCTGGATGACAAAAATGTGTGTCTTTCTTGCGAACTTCTGCTCAAGCTTTAGCTGGGGTATTTCACAGACTGAGTTGCTTCCCATAAGCCATTATTAAAGTGATATTCTTTTTAGAATTGTTTATTTAAAAAAAAAACAAAAACAAAAAAAACAACTTTAATCAAGACAGCTTTTTAATTGCACAAATCCCTGATAGTAAAGATTCCAGGTGGGCACAGGTTGATCCGGGCTGCTGAGACATGTCCTTCTGACCTTGGCCAAAGAATTTGCTTGTGTGAGCCTGTTCTTGTGGTCACCTTGCTTTTGAGCCTCTTGGATAATTGATGAAAGCGGAGGAACTGCTTTCATCTGAGCAACACAGTGGCAATGTTCTCACGGCAGGAAGTGTTTGTTTTTACAAATCTCATACTCTGTGCTCACCAGGGACCCTTTGGTGTTTTGTTTCGCTTTTTTGCAATTTAGTGATTGTTTCAGTGTTTTCATCTGAGAACTAAGTCTTTTTGGGAACAGACTGTGACATACTTGCCCTTAGGGACCTGCATTACTCAGCTGTAATCCGCCTATCTTGTTTTACTTCTCTTGACAAACATTCCTGTGCTACAGCTACACCGGTGATGGCATGGCGTAACAAGCACCTTCTGAAGTTCCGAAGCGCTCTCTCCCTGTCTGTCAGCAGACAAAAACAAAATGTGATAGGAACAAACACCCAAAGTACAAAACCACCACCATCACAACAACAAAAAACCCACAATTGAGAAAATTGAGGTTTGAGAGGGAAAGAAGGGGACAGGTGAGAAGTAGCTTACTGAATGAGGAGTTATGTTAGCACTATGAAGTATTAGGAAGTGACAGGAAGCTGATCGAGCTGAGATCTTGGGACTGGATATGATTTATACTAGAGAATTATTATAGGTTCTTGAGATGGGGAAAAAAAAGAAATGCTAAACTTGTTACTTGAGGATGGCGTTTCTCCCAGTGATAAGATTAACCCTAATCAGTTTTTTTAAGAGATGTGAGCATGGAGGTAGGAATTGTCTAGGCTGAGCGCCAGTAGTCGATGAAGTGAGGTTCTGCTTAGAAGCACTGAGTGCTGAGGGGAAATGTTTTCAGCTATGGAATGTGCAGCAGTGCTCAGCTGGAGGCGGAAGAGTCAGTGAAAAATGATTCCAGTGCTTCGGGTGAAAGAACAGCTGAGGTGTGGGTACCCTGCGATGGCGAATAAAGAAGCCAAGTGGTTGAAGACAGAAGTTGAACAAGACGAGTTCTTGGGGTGGGGGGGGTGAGAGGATTTCCTGTGGCCCTGGAATGGCCAGATTATACTGCTTACCGGCAATTGGAAATAAGGGACTCAGGTGAGAGCAAGGTTGGGAGTTGTTGCCAACTTTGGAGTAAGGAGACACAGAAAAAGGAAAGTTAGGACTGAGAGAAGTTGTCCCTCTTCCCCCAGTGTCGGACATAAAGAAAATCAGCGAAGGAGTACAACAGGGAGGGCACAAAGCCATCCAAAGAGTGATACTGCCTTCTGGTTGTGGGGGATCAAGGGCAGTGAGTAGCACTCAGGCCAGGTAAAAACTGAAGAGAAGCCCCTGGGTCTAGGAAGAGGGTGGTCTGTACCTTAGGGTACAGTCCTCCCATCTCTCAGATCAGCCTTCCTCCAGGCTGTGGGTGCCCTGGAACCCCTTCTGTGCTGGATCACAGAACATCCGATTTGCTCAAGAACAACCCCATCCCCCTTCTTTCATTATCTTAGACCTTGTGTGTGTTTTTCCTATTGTGGTGTTTCAGTTTGTCTGTCCTGTTGGAGGCACAGGGCTGGGGTGGGTGGTTCTTGTTATCACTGTTATTGATATAACAACATAAGTCACACACGTTTGAAGTTTTTCCCGTCCCAACACCTGCTTTCTGGTGAACGTTAAATATGTGTTAAACAGTAAGTTTGTGTAGTAGACATATCATCAAGGATTCCTTGTGTTACTTCGTGCTCTTTCCGCCCCCCACCCCAGAATTATTTATATTTCTCAATTTGAGTTTTTTGCTAGGACTTATCTTACATTAAAATTGAGACGAGGGCAATAGAATGTTCTCACTAAAAGAAAGAAAGGAGAGCTGGGGTGAAAGGAAGGGTAGGAAAGCATTAGCGAGTGAGGCAAAGAATTTTATAGAGTTACTAAATAGAGCATGCGTTGTTATAGTAAAAACTGTAGCTCAGCAAAGAACCTCACTGACATGAGAGATAAAATACCACGCCTGACATCAGCATGAGTCAGGCTTTTATTCCTACATTTCATTTGAAGGAATTGCAAATTCCATTTTTTTTTTTTTTGCGGTACCAGGGATTGAACTCAGGACCTTGCACTTGCCCGGCAGGTGCTTATGCCACGGAGCTATATCCCTGGCCCTCGTAAATTCCATTATTACCATGATAAATTTTAAGAAATTCAATTAATATTAGCCCTGTCTCTGGTGACAAAGAACTAAAAAAAAAGGAAGTTTAATCTTACAGTTTTGATTCAGTGTTTGGGCTGCATTCACAATAGTTTATTACCTGAGATAATAAACTCCACCAGAAACTACTAGAAAGATGGCAGAAGGTTAGAGTCTTTTTCCTTTAACAGCGTGAGCATCAGATCCTTGGGAATTTGTTAGCTGATAATTACCTCTGCAGAAAGCTATTTTTAAAAGATGCTGTTAGGCCTTAATTACTCTAGAGACTTAGTAATTTTTTATGCCAGTTTTTTTCATGGCTTGTTGCTTATTTTCATAATTTTTAGATATAAGCAGGATTTATATTTGGTCAACTTAGTAATAAACAGAAAACAAAAAGTGAGGAAGAGAGTGCTTTAGGTGCACTGAATGTGAGTCACTATGAATTCAGCAGACATTGCCATGTTGTGTCTTTCTTTTACTAAAATGCATGACATGTCCAGGGAGCTTATATTAGCAGTAGCGAGGAGGGATTCCAGCTTGATGTTATCTGTAGCAATCCAAAAGCTCAGGTACAAGAATATCTTTTTGTATTTTAGTTAAGTAAGTCTCAAACTGTGGAGTTATACTGGGGAAGGAAGGTCAAAGAACGCAAGGCTCATTGGCTATTGTGTGAGTCTCACAGGCTCTGGGTTCTGATCTTTGTTCTGTACACACACACACACACACACACACACACACACACACACACACACACGCGCGCATGCATACACAGGCATGCATGCACGCTCCTCTTTCTTTTCCTCCCACCTGTGAGGACTGTAGTAAAACATCCTAACTAAAGGAACACACTACAACTAATCTCATTCCCGAAGTTGAAAAGGGGTGCAATGAACCTTAATGAAAACATTCTTCACATTTTTTTAAGAATCCAATCTCCTTAAAGAAAATCTGCTGAGAAGTTCAAGTGCAGCCTTGTAAACAGCAGGAACACGCACAGAGCATAATTAAATAACTGCAAGTTGAGAACCTGACCTTGTCATGTGAGTTAGCTACAGGAGAAATAAATCCCATATTTAGTGTTCAAACTTAAATATGAAGCCCAGAAAATTGGACCTTTCTGCTACCAAGTACAGCCACAAAAAAGAAAGAAAAAGAGAGAGAGAAAGAGAGAGAGAGAGAGAGAGAGAGAGAGAGAGAGAGAGAGAGAGAGAGAAAGGGAAAGAAAGAAAAGGAAAGGAAAGAAAAGAAACGAAAAGGAAAAAATTGTCAATAAAAGATTTTATTGAGAGAAAGCTTCTTCTGTTGGAGAGGGACAAAAGGGGGCCTGGAAAGTGGATTGACCCAGTTGTTTTCCTCTCTCTCTCCCTCTCCCTCTCTCTCGATTTATTAATTGAGAGCCTTTAATACTCCTTGACTAACCTCCCCTAGGCCAGTACTGTGAAAAATACACATTTACCTAAGATTCCATTTCCGCTCTAGTCCATGAAAAGGTAGAAAATTTTTCATTTAGGCAAGAGACATCCACAAATCAAGTGTCATTATGTGAATAAGAGGAGTGTGGAGCAGAGTTTTCAACATGTGTGTAGCATGGGTACTTAACTGCCAGATCCAATGCCAGTCTCCAAAAGACTGGGCTGGCTGTCCCAGTGCGCAAGAGTGGGTTATCGGTGCTGGCTGCATGTACTGTGTTGGAGGATTCCTATTTGTACAACTCAATCATTGATCCCGCTCAATAATAACAGAGAAAACAAGTTAACCTTAGTTTTAGACAGAGTAGCATTTCTGATGTCATGAATTATCTGCAGGAGCTCTTAAGCAGGTTTTTTTTTTTTAAATGTATTTGGTACAGGGTCTCACTGTGCAGCTCAGACTCCTAGTGATCCTCCTGTTTTCAGCCTCCGCAGTGCTGGGATTACAGGCACACACCACCATGCCTGGTTTCTGTGGGCAGCTCAGCATGCCCAGGGGAGGGACTAGCACCGGTGTGGCATATGGTCTAAGCAGAAGTTTTGATAAGATGTGGTTGCGGTAGAACTTTGGATAAACAGGTACAAACTGAGCACTAGGCTGAGGAGGCTGAGACAAGCTGATAGGAAAGGCTTTTCATAGAGAAACAGGGCTTGGTCTGTAGCTGAGTCGTGACCTTGCCGGGTGAACACGTGGCTGCAGGCTGAGTCTGCAGTACTAGGAAAATGAATGATGTGCTTACCATCTCCCTCCACCTCAGTATGGGATTCCAGTGTCAGGGTCCTCACCTAGGAAACCAAGGAGTGTTCAAAGCATTAGTGTCCAGCAGGGAGACAGTGCAAGGGTACTGAGCCCACCTTTTCTCCCACATTTACCTGTGTAGGAATTCTTTTATCTCATTTTCTTAAGTACGTCAAATAGTCTCCTAAAGACTCTTTGGTGTTAAGCCTTCTTGTAAAAACAAAACAGAAACAATCTTAGTACACTGATTCCCAACACTAGCCTGAAGGAGGCTGCTTAGCCGGGGGGGCCTTCTCCCTCCCTCAGGTGTCTCTGGAAAGCCCGACATGGTACACACCCTCAGGTTCAGTACTTCTCTCTTATTCTACTTTTTTTTTTTTGTCTTTTTTGAGACAAGGTCTTGCTATGCAGTTCAGGCTGGCCTTGAACTCGCTTTTGTAGCCCAGGCTGGTCTTGACTTGCACCAATCCTCCTGCCTCAGCCTCTCAAGTGCTGGGAGTACAGGCGTGTGCCACCCCACCCGGCTTCTTATTCTACTTAATGTTGTTACTTCCTTTCTGATATCTAGGCAATTTGGGTTAGAATTTAATGAACGAACTTTTTTGCTTGGTTTAGACAGTTAGATAATTGTATGCTTGCAACTTTTTTTTGAACAAAATGAACTTAAGGTAGAAATATTTAATCAAAATTTAAACTAATTTTATCAACTATATTGTCAATCAGCAGCCCAATCATCTTTCTTTGTTATACATAAATATATAAGTAAATATATATATATATGTATATATATATATATATATATATATATATATATATATATATATAGGTTCTATAGGGTGTTCAAGATCTCATACTAGACCAGACTCATAGTGATCCGCCTACTTACAGCCTCCCAAGAGCTGGGATTACAGAAACACACCACCATGCCCAATCTCAGATTGCCGTCTCAGTGTGCCCTGGGGACAGGGCTGGCACAGCAGGCCCAGGGATCAAAGCCCTGGCCCCTGTCCCTGCTTAGAGGCTCTTTAATCCACTGAGCTATTTGGCCAACCCTAGCTCAATCATCTTGTAGCTGTTTGTCCTGCTATCCAGAAAGAACAGCAGCAAGAATTGACAAATTCAGTGCAGCCACTGCTCTGTATTTTTGGTACTTGAAAGAGATACAGGAAAGAGGGTTGTTTTGTTCTCCTTCCAAAAGGAAAAGGCAAAGTCCGGTGTCTAGCAACAAGACAGACGAATAAAACAATGTATTACTAGAGAATGAAGACTTAAGTAAGGATATAAAGGTAAGGAAAGCGGGCAGGAGTCAGTGGTAAAGCACCTGCTCAGCTGACCAAGGCCTGAGTTTCTGTGCCTGGCACCATGCACACACATGTGTATTTGTACATATGGGCATAAATTTACTTTAAGTATTTTAAATACAAAGAACTGGAGTAGGAAAAAAATAGTAATCTGTAGTTGTAACATTTTTGATGGAGTTAATGCCTTGGTGGATAGTATTGTTGGTGGACTCAGAGCAGAATAAAATCCCTGAATATGAGGTCTACAGAATTAGGTTATCTTGAGGCACTGTTTGGCTCAGTATTTGTTTCTTAAAACCAGAACTCCAGCTCCGTGTATGGACCTACCCTGGGGCTCAGTCAGTGATGCTTCTCCCGACCGGCAAAGGCTCCACAATATTTCCTATATCTAATACCACTTCGAGCAGTCTCATCCAGTTCCTGGTTATAGCAAATAATAAATATTTATTAACTATACATTCGTATAATATTTGGAATAAGAAGAAATCTCTGAGCTGTTATAAACACAAAAACACTGAGGATGTCTGAACCCAAACTATGGAATGAAAAGCTGCGTGTGTGATGGTGCGTGTCTGTGATCCCAACACCTGGGAGGCGGGGGCATGAGGATCCCCAGGAGTTTGAGGCCACCCTGGACTACATAATAAGTTCAAGATCATCAAGACCTTTGTATTTTGAGGGCTGGTGATTTCAGTTTATATTCATGTCTTTCTATATCCCAGGAAAGCCGAATGCACATAAATAGAGTTAAAGTCTTTTTGTAATTAATGATGAAATTATTTTGTTTCCAGCATGTAACGTCTAGTGTTACAGTTTAATAAATTGATTTTTTTCACTTCATTGAGGGAATTATTTTAATGGGATGATGGCCTCAGTGGAGTGATAGAGTGGTAAATGTAGCACTGTCAAATCTTATTCCTTCAGTCTAAGATCTACCCACCTAAGGTTATCTTTGGGCTCTATGAAAAGTGATTATTGGGGATGAAGGAAAGAAGAGTTTAGCTCAGTCAAGTTGTACTGGAATAGTCTCATATGCTCTCTCTCCCCCTCTACCAGGCCTGCCCGCCCCCATCACATGCAGGACCCTATGCATGCGAGGCAGTTCATCTTCCAGTGCTCCACCCCTCCAGCTCAAGAACATATGCTATGTCTTTTTAAAAATCACTTCTTTGCTTTTCAAAAGATGGGGTCTCGGGCCCAGCAGGATGGCTCAGTGGTCTAAAGAGCCTGCTTAGGAAAGCTTGGGTGGCTTCAGGGACTGTGATTTGATCCCTGGCACCACATGCTGTGCCAGCCCTGCCCTCGGGGCAGGCTGAGCCAGCCATAAAAATGAGTGAATAAACAAACAAAGGTTCTGGAACAAGAAAATAAATAAATAAATAAATAAATAAATAAATAAAATTCTGAAAAAAAAAAAAAAAAAAAGATGGGGTCTCACTGTGTTGCCCAGGATGCTTTGAAGGTCTTCAGCTCAAGTGATTCATCTACCTTGGTATCTTGAGTAGCCGGGACTGCAGGTGTGCAGTATTATGGTTGGTGGCTCTCATTTTGAAAGCATTGTTAAATATTGAAGGCCAGAGTTATTCTGCCCCACAGGGCATATCCCACCACCAAGGGACACCTGTAAGGGGTCTGCACCTGTTTACCAGTCATGCATTATGCTTCTGTTACTAGAGTCTATCATGTTATTCTTTGCCTGTGCCTGAAAGAAGAGGAAGGAGTCCATTTGTTCTCTTCAGATTTGCAGATACTTTAATTCTCAGGCTCTTTTGTATCATCAGCGCAGTAGAGGAAGAGGCCGTGTTGGGTCAGGAACTGTGCCATACTGCAGACACCCTCTGCTTGGGAGTCCCTCCTAGGCCTCTGTATTTAGAGATGGAGAACATCTGTATATGGCCTTTCCTAATGTGCTTACTTTATGAAATCCTGTGAGCCGTGACCAGGCAGCTCTACTTGGAAGGTTTTCGGGAGTGTTGTTTCCTTGTGTTTTTCTCTTGATTTCTCTCTGTTTCCTAAATATGAGTATCCGCTGTGCTGCTAGCTTTTGCTATGTTATTCCTGTGTTATTTCTCAGAGACTTCCACCACTCTCCCGTTAATCATTACCTCTCTTTATAATTAACTGTGACCTAATCCTGTGCTCCAATTCTGGAATTTGAGTGAACATTATCATTTGGTATATTGGCTTTCTCTGGCTACTGTAACAAAGCCGGGTAGCTGAAGCACAGGAAATGTATTCTTCACATGGTTCTATCTGAAATCAAGTTGGGTGTGGTGGCACATGGCTGTTATCGCAGCTACTCAGGAGGCTAAGGCAAAGCAGTTTCAAGTTCAAGGCGAGCCTAGCCAACATAGTGAGACACTTCTTCCCTTCCCTGCAGAAGTGAATTCTGAAAGCAAGGAGTGAGCAGAGCATGTTCCCTTTGAGGGTTGTGACAAAAGGATCTGTCCCAGGGCTCTTGCCTTGCCTTATATATGTCTGCCTTGATGTTCACATGATCTTTCTCTGCATGCCTGTCTGTCCAGGTTTCTCCTTTTATAAAGACACAGTTGTACTGGCTTAGGGTCTATTGTAATGACTTCATTTTTTACTTTTTTGAAGGCCTTCTCTCCCAGTGAGTTTTCATTCAGTGGACTTAGTATTAGAGGATAGGACTTCAATATATGAGTTCTAATGGGACACAGCTCAAACTAGGGCTCTTGGCTGTGTGCTCATCTTGCAGGTACTATGCTACATGTCAGGCGCTAGTCTAGGTAATGGCAATAGAGCTGTAAAGAGCCTCAGTATCTTCCCTCTGGTTACGCACAAGAGAAAAGGACCGATGAGCAGGCATTTGCAATACTATGCGGCATATGCTCTCATAGATAAGGGGTCATTACAAGGACACCTTAGCGCAACACCTGCTCCTGACCTGACTAAGGGATGGCATGTCAGGAAGGGACACTTAGGCAGTGCCTATCCTAGTAGAGTGCTCTTCTGTTTCTGTACCACACCCACAGTCACCCGGCCCTGGACACCACCACCCAGTTCATCCTCCCCAAGCACTGCTTAGGTTATGTGAGAATCACAACTGCAATATGTTTGTGGTGTTGGTGACACAGCCAGAATTAGTCTGCTGGGCCACGCTCATGTTTTCAGCGGCACCCCAGCCTTTCTAAGTTCCTCTACTATGGGAAAAGGAGGAAGTGAAAATTGAGTTGAGATAATGGCGAAGTGAGGCATGACAGGGATGGTGAAGATCCTTGTTTTGAGGTCCTGCTAGACATTCAGTTAAAACACCTGATTGAAAGAGAAACCCGAGGCGATTGATAATGTGTGTTAATATTTGCTCCTGGGTCATTGTGATCCCAGGTGGTGGGAAACAACCATTTCCCTTCAGTTGGCTGTGTAGCAGTCAGAACACTGTGGGTTCCTGGAACTAGTGTGATGACGAGTAAAGTGCTAGTCCCAGCTGTGTCCTCTGTGTTTATGTAGTGTGGCATCTGGATCAGAGAGGGAGCGGCAATTGAGTATTTTAGCTACTCACTAGGTAGGTGTCCCTAGAAAGTTCTGTAGGATGTTTCAAAGCACACTAGGCTTAGGAGGCTCTGATTTAGACACAAATCAAGAGGGCCCGGCAGGATGGTTCAGTGGTCTAAAGCGCCTGCTTAGGAAAGCTTAGGCAGCTGCAGGGACTGTGGTTCAATCCCTGGCACCACATGCTGCGCCAGTCCTGCCCTCAGGGCGGGCTGAGCCTGCCATAACAATAAACAAACAAACAAACAAAAGTACTGAAACAAGAAAAATAAAAAATAAAATAAAAATAAAAAAATAGACACAAATCAAGAGTAGTTTTTTGTGAGCATGGGAAGGGCAGAGAGCGCCTGGATGAGCTTAGCTGTCAGGGCTGCTGTGTGCCTTTGACAGGCCTCTGGGGGATGGGTTCTCTCTCCCAGTCCCTGGGGCAGCCTGACATGGTTCTCAAAGCCAGGCTCTTTCTCCCTTGTAGGCGGCTGTCACCAGTGTGTCAGAGCTCTCCTTCCTCAGGAGTTTCTCCCTGTGGCTCCCCACGGAGCGGCTGTGGGGATCAGTACAGCACAGATTAGCAAAGCAGCCTCATCCTTTTCAGTGCTTGCCTTAGGTGTTGCCAAGCACCATGTTTCTGGGAAAGGGCATTGAGGAGCTTCCTGGGGGCAGGGAGCAGGGTTTACAGCTCCTGAAAAGAGACGAAGAAAATTCCCTTTCCCTGCTCTGGACTGTGCAGGAGAACACAGTGTCTGGTTGGCTGCTCCTCTTTCTATCCATAAAAACAGCAAAGCAGAGGTTTCTCACCGCAGAGATGCCCTACCTTCGGACTTCTGCGGGACACGCCCTGCCCTGCTGGTTTCTCCACTGTGCACTGCGTAGCCTGTACTGACAGACGACGAGCTGTAACTGCCTTGATTCGGTTACGCCACCATGTGAAAAGGAGAAAGCTAGGTGTTCGGTGTCTTTGTCCTTTGACTTAACTAGTTTTGTTTGCCTAAATAACAGGGTAGTTAGGCTAGGTATAGTAGATAGTTTCTCTCATAGACTCTTGAGAACCTCAAGTGTATTTCATACCCCAAACACGAAGCTGCCCTAGGCATGTGTGCTGACTCAGACAAGTGCTCCCCGATGTCACCTCTCTTCAGTTCTGAATCATCGGTTCAGTCATGTTCAGCATCAGCTACGCCTTCTCTTCCTGTTCTTCTGGGTCTAGATGCCTTGTTATTTGTTGGTGACCTTCATCAATCTTGTCACTCCTATCACATAGATTGCACATGTTGTCCTATGTAGTGTCCTATGTAGTATCCTATGTAGTGTAACTATGTAGTGTTAAAAAGAGGTCGCTAGTCTGGCCCAGAATCTTAATACACCCAAGCTCTAGCAATACAATTCTCAGGGCCAGCAATATAGCTCAGCAGACTAAGCACTGACTTTGGCAAGCACATGGACTGGGATTCGATCCCTGGTACTGCGTGCCGGGCCAGCCCTGCCCCGGATGCGCTGGACAGGCAACCGAGTCCTGGTATGGTGGTGCACACCTGTAATCCCAGTGCTGGGGAGGCTGAAAACAGGAGGATCACTGTGAGTCTGAGCTGCATAGTGAGTCCCTGTACCAAATACATTTAAAAAAATACTGCAAAAAATTTTATCTCCCTCTGTGTGATTCTAGTTTTTATTTGGGTCTGGGAACCACTGACATTAAGAGATACAGAACAGAGAAAAACTGTATAGAGCCTCTTCATATTTCCCTGGTATCTTTGGTAGTGTCTCCTCTTTGAGTTTCTTTTCCATAGTCTAAGTAAAGATTTTGCCAATTTTGTCTTTTCATAAAACCAACTCTTGTTTTTCAGGTTTATTTCATTTATTGTTGCTGTGATCTATGTTACTTCCTTCCTTCTGCTAACTTGGATTTAGTGCATTTTCTTTTCTGATTCTTGAATGTATAATGTTAGTTTTATGGTTTTTATTTTATTTATTTATTTATTTATTTTAAGAAAAGTTCTGCAGGGTGTTCAGGGTCTCACTACTAGATCAGACTCCTAGTGATCCTCCTGTTTACAGCCTCCCAAGAGCTGGGATTATAGGCACATGCTACCACATCCAGTCTCAATTGCTGTCTCAGTGTGCCCTGGGGTTGGGGCCCACACAGCAGGCCCAGGGATTGAACCCCTGACTCCAGTGCCTGCTTTCAGGTGCTTTAATTCACTGAGCTGTTTGGCTGGCCTGTGTGTGTGTGTGTGTGTGTGTGTGTGTGTATTTTAAATGTTAGCTTTTTTTTTTATTTTTAGAATTTTTTTATTTTATTTTTATTTTTTTCTTGTTTCAGAACTTTTGTTTGTTTATTTATTTATTTATTTATTTTTATGGCTGGCTCATCCTGCCCTGAGGACAGGGCTGGTGAAGCATGTGGTGCTGGGGATTGAACCGTGGTCCCTGCAGCCGCCTAAGCTTTCCTAAGCAGCTGCTTTAGACCCCTGAGCCATCCTGCCGGGCCCCCAATGTTAGCTTTTTAAAATTAGGTATTTCTTCCTTTTTAATGTAGATGTTAAACTCACATAGTAATTTAAAAGTTATTAGAAATTTTTCTCTTAATACTGCTGCTGTATTCTGTACATTTTGTAAGTTGTGTTTCTACATTTGTCTCTAGGAAGTTTCAACTCTCCCTTTTGATTTCTTCTTTTTCTATTAGCTGTTTGGGAATATGTTGCTTACTTTCTACATATCTGTGTATTTTCCAGTTTTCGCATCATTGCTGATTTTTAGACTCATACCATACTAACGTGGCTGGAAAAACAATCATACGATTTCAGACATTTAAATTTCTTTTTCTTTTTTTTGTTTGTGGTACTGGGGATGGTACTCTGAGCCTTGCACTTGCCAGGCAGGTGCTCATGGTGCTGAGCTATATCCCTGGCCCCAGACATTTAAATTTCTTAACACATGTGGCTTCCCATGTGGTTTATACTGGAGAACTTCTGTGTGCTCCTGCAAAGAGTGTGCACCCTGCACTGTGGGCTGGCGTGTTTTATGTATGTCTGCTAAGTCCATTGGGTGGGACATGGACTTCAAGCTCTGTGTTTTCGTATGAATTTTCTGTCTGAATCCCTTGCTGAAGGTGGGGTACCGCAGTCGCTTTCTCCTGCGGATGTGTTAATACTTGCTCGGTATAGTTAGTACTCTGATGTTAAGTGCCTATTTCTGTCTGATCATTACGGCCTCTTTAGTTGTCCACTCACTTGTCATTATGTAATGACCTTGTCTCTTTGACCACTTTTCACAGCATGTTTATTTTGTCTGATGTAAGAACACTACTTTAATTTCTTGGGGTGATAGAGACTTCACCTCTCATCTCTTCTCTGAACACCTTCCCCCCATTCCTCAGAAAGTTACAGAAAACTTTTGTTGTATGAATTAATTAAGCAGCTTATTTATTTACTTATTTACTTACTTACTTAGCTACCAGGGATTGAACTCAGGACCTTGCACTTGCCAGCCAGGCAGGCACTTATGCCACTGAGCTATCTCCCTGGCCCTGTCATATTAATTAAATTGGGAGGAGAAGCCTGTTAGTCATCCATGCTCTCTGACTGTATTGCTATGCCATGAATATCCAGGTCTTTGGCTACTTGTCCTTGCACCTGTCTGGAGAGATCTGTTGTAGTGTTCGGTAGGCTTTCTTTCTTTTCTATAGCCTTTCTTCAGTGCTTCCCTGCCTACGAGGACACTCAAAAGTCTTTCTGCTGCCCTTGCTTTCCACACAGATGAGAGCAAAAGAAAACAACTTTGCCCCAGGTTACCCCAGGCAACCCCATCCTTCATACTGTCATTCCCTGTCATCCTGTGCCTGCTCAGTGATTCTTACCCCCTCTCTGGGGTCTGCACCAAGTGCTGCACCTTTAACTTGCCTGCACCAAGCACAAAACATGTTTCTGTTTTAGGAGACAGGGGGTTGCAAGATAGCTCAGCAGACTAAGTGCCTGCTTAAGGAAACACAGGGGCCAGGTTCAGTCCTCAGCACCACATGCCGCACTGGCCCTAGCCCCAGGTGTGCTGAGCCACTAAGATCGGTGTGATGGTGCACTGTAATCCCAGCACTGGTAGTGCTGAAAATAAGAGGATCATTATGAATGTGAGCTGTCTTAGGAGATGCAAAACCTCTTGTTTTTGCCTTGAATTCTTCTGTATGACTAGGTGCATAAACTTTTCTAATCCAAAAGCTTTCATAAATCTTTCTATTTGCCCTCTGCTATTCTGTTCAATTCTTAGGACAATGGGCACAGCCAACATATTAGGATTAAATGGGGGGGCTGGGGAGATAGCTTAGGGCTCTGAATGCCTGCCTGGCAAGCGCACGGATCCCAGTGATTCCCGGTGCCACGTGCTGTACTGGCCTTGCAACCAGGAGTGGTGGTGTATGCCTATAATCCCAGTGCTGCGGAGGCTGAGACAGGAGGATCACTGGGTGTCTGAACTACCTAGTGAGACCTACAAACAAACAAACAAACAAATAAATAAATAAATATTTTTTAAAAAAAGAAAGAAATGCCAAAAAGGGAAAAAGGTCATACAGGAAATTTCAAGGGGAAATGTAAATTGATACGACATATCAAATAAAACACGAGGTCCTGTGGGGTGGGTGAATGGACATGTATGTTTGCTTCCGTGACTGTGTAAGGTAAAAAGATGTTATAGTCAGCATGCAGATATACACGTATGTTGAGATGGGGAACAAACTTGAAAATTTGTCACTGAAATTGTTTTCCTGGGTTCACTTATGGCACATTTGAATTTTAATGAGTTAAAAGGACAAAACAGTACAATTGTTTTGCTGACATATGCATGCATTTTAACATAGTTAAAAACATCAAAAGTAGTCACTTCATAGTACTCAGTATGTGCCACTAATACTGCCATACCCTTACTGTTCCTGGATTTGTTCCTTTGGAATTATTCTCATTTTGTAAGAGAAGGTAGAGCTGTCAATAGTTAATTCTTTAATCATGAAGTCGCACCTCGGTCCTCCTGTTGCCACCCCCCGATGGTGGCGTGGCTCAGCAGGATCCAGTTGTCTTCAACACCATTCTCTTTGTGGTATTAGTGCATGTTTGCAGGCAATCCATGCTCATTCCCTGGGGGAGCTGTCCGTGTACACAGCGCACCTTTTAGTGCCTTTGCCCCTCCCTCTGTCCTCTACCCATTCTTTGTCCTGTCATGTTTTCTACACCTTTGCAGAGCAGAATATTTGCTATCCATGTGTGGAGTTGCTACAGGCACGCGATGCGTCAGTGCCTTTTCCCTTCCTCTTTTCCACTTCTCGCTCCACCTCTTGATCTCCTCCTGACTTGACCGAGATCTCCCTCCCTATTTCCTATCATCTGCCTTTTATTTTGCCCTTTATATATCATTGGGTTTCTTATGTAAGAGAAACTGTGCAGTTTTTAAGCTTGAGTGTCGGATTTCTTTCACCTAACATTATGGTCTTAAGGTGCATCCATTTTGCTACAAATAATGTGAGTTTATCTTTATGACAGAGTAGTATTCCATTGTGTATGTATACCACATTTTTAAAATTTGTTCATGTGTTGATGCACACATCGGCTGCTTCCATGCTTTAGCTGCTATGAACTGCACAGCTATGACCATGCGTGTGCATGTGTCACTGTAACATGATGTCTTTAACTTGCTCCAAGTGATACCTAGAAGAGGAATAGCTGGCTCAAATGGAATTTTTATTTTTCAGTGTTTGAGGAATCGCCATACTGATTTTCATAGTAGTTTACATGAACTTATTTTTTATAGACAGTTGACAAAAATTTTCCGGCCATAAAGTCACTTAAAGGGAATTCTAAAAATCTTAGGAATCGGTTTATATAGAAAAGCTGAAATTGTTTCGAACATCAGCATCGTTGAATACGTGTACAGTGACTGGAATGATTACTGTGTCTATTTTTTTTTCTTAAGAACCAGGGATTGAACTGTCCTGTGTGCTTACCAGGCAATCACTTATTCTACTGAGCTACTGTGCTATGTCCCCAGCCCATAAACTGCTTCTCTTTGGATGCATACATGTTTGTGGATTCCTGCAAAGTGGTCCACAATTTGGGACAATTTTGCCATCCAGAGGTTCTGCCATTAGGGGAGACACTTATGCTGTGTCACCGCATGAGGATGAATTCCTCGCAAGTAGTAAATAAAAGTCAGGGTTGGTTCCTACATCACAGTGCTCAGGATGGATGTGTACAATAAGAATTACCTGGCCCATAGCTCCGTGGTCTAAGCACCTGCCTGGCAAGCACAAGAACCCAGGTTCGATTCTCCACTACCTCATGTCAAGTTGTACAGTGCTGGCTACCGAGTCCAGGCGAGGTGTTGCACACCTGTAATTGCAGTGCTGGGAAGGCTGAGACAGGCAGATCATTACAAGTCTGAGCTGTGTGGTGAGACCCTGCACCAAATAAATAAATAAATAAGATTTAAAAAAATCATCTGCCACAAAATATCAGTACTGTCCAGGTGAAGAAATCCTGTTTTAAATAAATTGTTACTTTATTTTAACATACTTCAGGGTTTCTGATCTGAGTAAGTCTTTTGGGAAGGAATGGATCAAACACCAAAGCTTCTGCCTAGCACTCAAGAACTCTTTGAGATTTTGTTTCTGTTTAAATAGTCCAGGTGGATCAGGAGAGGGAACTGGGTCCAGGCAGAAACTGTTGGAGCATGGATACCAGGAAGCACACAGATCCCCAGTGAGGGCGAAATTTGCCCAGCAGTCTTGGGATTCTTATCTAGGAGATATTTTCTTCCCAATGCTGGGAACTAAGATTCCACCTGACTTCTGACTGTCCAAACTGAGAATCTCAACACTGTAGGACCTTTAGGCAGTGGTGGGTGGGGAGCTCCTGCTATCCCCCCGACCTCAGCCCCACGTTGTCCTGGCTCAGCTGGCCTCCAGGTGCCTTCTCAGGAGCCACCCTGCTTGCCTTTTCCCCTTGTGCCCCATGGTGCCCCTGCTCTGCCCAGCAGCTCTTTCTGCATGTCTTCTCCACATCCTTAGGGTTCTTGCTCTTTGGTCTTCAAACCTGTGAGTCATTGTTGGAAAGGCTTTTCCCTTAGCAAGCTCATAAAAGCATTCTGGCATGTGGTCATCTACTACTTGTAGTTTTAAACTTTAAATTATTGATCTATGTGGAGTACATCTTAGCTTGTGATATACTGTTTGGATTCAACATTTTTTTCCTAAGGTCTGTCAAGTGGTGCTACACTGCTGATTGAATAACTACCCATAATTCCATGCTCACTGAATTGAGACACCACCTTTATCATGCACCATATATCCTCCTTTTTTACTTGTATCAATAAATTGGTGGTATTTTACAAGGCTGGAGGAAAGTTACAGTATTTCCTGTAGCAAACCAAGATTTTCAAATTGTGACAAAGTGTGCATAATGTAAAACTTACCCATTTTAAGACCATTGTCCACCGTTTTAAGTGTAAAATCTAGTGGCATCAAGTACATTTACATTGCTGTACAGCCTTTATCACACATCTCTAGAACTTTTTCATCTTCTCACCATATGGATTGGAATCAAATACCCTATTAATTTACTGTACCCCATCTATCTGTATGGCCTGTCCTGATGGCAGAGATGTTAAAGTGAGGGAAAGCATACGTGTTAAATTTACTAACATGCAGTTCAAAATTCCCAAGTCTATTGTTCCATTTCTGGCTATAATATTCTCTTCATTTGCCTCTTCACTTGCTGGTGCTGCACTGCTGTAATTATTTACAGTTTATAACATCTTTGAATACAAAATAGTTTGTCCTCACTGGTCATCTTTCAGACAAGACCTTTTTCCAGTTATTTTTGCCAACCTGTCCACATAAACTAAGCAGCTTCTCGTTGGCTTTTGTGAGTTTCTTTTGTCTCTTTTCCTGCCCGTGCTCCACTTGTACATAGATGGCCTTGGTGGGCCTGAGGGCAATCTCCAAGTCTAGAAGTGGTGTACCTTCTCTTAGGACTGCATATTTTCTAGACTTTCCTCTCTGGCATTGCCATGGTAGGTGGAGTCTATTCCTGACCTGTTTTCTCCATAAAAGGAGATACTCCCCTGTCTTAGAATCATCTAATCCTTTTCTATCTTATCTATAGATTGTCATCCTTTCTCCAGCAAAGCTAGCCATGTCGCTAGAAAGGTGGAGAATCAAATATTTGCAATGGGATTTCTTTTTTTTTCTCAATGTAGTTCACTAATGTGTTTACCTTCAATAGAAGTTTGTTGCTCTGCAGTTTTTCCTATTAAATTTTTATCATTTTAAATATTGTATTACTAAAAGGTTGTCTATATTTGCATTTATAGATCACAAGCTCCTTTCTGTTTTGTTTCATCAAAGAACCCATTAGAAGAACCAATAAATCTCACATCCAATGGCCTTCAGCGATCTTACCTCGAGAACGGTGCATCTTTATGATAATTGGATCAGTGATGCTGGTAAGTAACCAAACTTCTTGAGGGAGGCTGATCTGCCCTCTTGATGGGAGATCGCCCATGAAGCAGATGTCACTGAAGCAGAACAAGAAACTTTGTCACCTCTCACTCCCCTGTAATGAATGAAGAAGGGTTTAAGTGCAGACTCATTCATACATAGAGCTACACAGATATTTGTTATAATGTTTATAGAGTAGAAATAGCCAAGCTATCTAGTGAAGGAAACTGGTTAATAAGCGATGGAACTCTCCCACTCCATAACCATTAAAAGTGCTTTTGCAGAGACAGTGATCTTTTGAGTTGATTTTGTCTAAGGGAAGATAGGTTTACTGCCAAGCACAGTTTTATCAATCGTGACTGGGATAGCTGTGGCCCCCAGAGAGAAAAAGCAGAGAGTGTTTTCTGGAGCACCCCTGAATGACTCTAAGATGCCTGCTTTCTTGCCTTGTCCATTAAAATATTGGGGTTTCAGAAGAACACTTAATGGTATAACAAGAATTTTTAGATATGTTAAAATAAAGTAAGTTATAAAGCATTGTATATGTTTCCTCTGTGGAGGTTGCCAGTTATTTCCTGGTGATAAAATGAGGCTGATTTGTTTATTTGTTGCATCTATTTGTTTTTGTTTTGGGTTCTAGTTTGCTGTTTTTGTTGTACTGTCTGAGTGCTAGAGTTTGAAGTCAGGTCTTTTTGCATGCCAAGCACGTGGTCTAGCACTGAGCTATACTCTCAGTAATTTTATTTACTGATGCACAGTCTGTGTTTTCATGAGCCACAGCCACTGTGTGTTGTTGTTAACCCTTAAGGCTTTAAACATAGAACACAGGTAAAAATATTCTTAAGTAGACAGGAATCTGATGATATTGAAAGCTTACATTGACCTTAGATATCATTGAGACCGTTATCTCACTTTATAGTAAAGAAGTTTATACTCAGAGATGTGACTTTTAATGTATGGAAGAAAAGATTAGAACCTGTATTTTCTTATTATACTTGATATTTTAGATTTAAAATATATTTTAAAGTTCTAGATACCATGATATCCACCATTTGAAATTGTTGCGTGCGCATCCACTATAGTCTCATATCTCCCCAATTCAGAAGGAAAAATACCACTTCTTATTATCTAACAGTTAAGTTAAGCTTCACGTTCCAGTGATTCCTACAAAGACAGTGTGTTTCAAAGTTGACATCCTTCTTAGGAGACTGCTAAAGATAAATTTTATTTCACTAAGATATGTCCCAGTAGTTGTGCCTTTGAGAATTTCCAACAGTCTTTTTTTTTTTTAATCATCCCATAAGTCACGTTTACCATTGTAGGGAAAGAAAGTGATGATTTCTATATTACCTTTTATTTCTGAATTTTTCAACTTATAATAAGGAGACTACATGCATTTCTTCTGAGGTCATCTTTTTCTGAAGGTTCATAGGAGCCCTGATAAATTCAATATATAAATACCCATATTTTCATTGCTTAATTTAAATACTAATGTTTAAAAACTGATTTTGAAAGTAAACACATATCTTGCTCATGGAACCTTATTTGCACATGGGAGCCAGGCTGATTTGGGTAGTTTAATCCCTGGCAATCCAGATTTTGCTATTCACTGTCCCAAATATAGGAACCCAAGGAATTTAGGTAATCAGTGTCCTCACTCAAAAGCCAGGTAGGCTTAGATGTTGATAATTATTAACACTGACCCAGAATACAAAATCTAATATATACTGCTTAAGCATTCCACTTCTATGTTTAGCCATAGATCAATACTTTTCTTGTCATTAGGAGTGTTTTACCTGAAAAGCTGAATAATCATAGATCAGAAAAAGGGATTAAAAGAGGTAGGCGCTGCTTAGGATCCAGAGGAGAGTCCTGGCGGCCACCACAAACAGGGCGGTCAAGGTGGGCCACAGAGAGACCAAGAGGAATGAGGGCACCACCCATATAAAGTGATGTTGTCAATTTGGGAGAGGACAAAGGGTGTGGTGATATGGAAGAGGAGCTCCATTTAGGTTCCTGCACTACTGTAGACTAACAAAGGGATCTTGAGCAAAGTGTGCAGTGTGTGCGTCTTTGTTTCTTTGTTAGCAAAACAGACCTGGAATACCACCCTCCAGCTACTAGGTTACATGCAGACAGCATTCTGTTAATTTGGGAAGTGCCCCAGTGCTAATGGTAGTGGTGGTTGTCACAGATGATACAATATTTCACCTTTAAAAACTTTTAGTATAGCATGTCACTTGTAACCTTGTTTTCTTTACCTTCTTTTTTTTTTTTTTGGTCTTTTTGAGACAGGGGACAGGGTCTTGCTATGCAGTTGAGGCTGGCCTTGAGCTCACGTTTGTAGCCCAGGGTGGTCTTGAACTCGCACCAATCCTCCTGCCTCAGCCTCCCAAGTGCTGGGATTACAGGCATGCACCACCACACCCAGCTTCCTTACCTTTTTTAATTTTATAGTTTAGCAGGCTTATGAAGGCTTTCTGCTAAGATTTACAATGCTATGAAAACCCAGTAGGGTCTAATGGGAGAGTTATTTCCTCCTAACTAGTGTGTTATTGGTCCCTGAGAATCACCCATAATCTTTTCTGGGTCTTTTATTTTAGTTTTGTTTTGCTTCTCCTGGGAAGGTCAAAACCCTTCCAGGGATTTTGGTCAAGCACTGAGAATTTCAAGTGTATTCTTGGCTTTGGTGCTAATCTTGCACAGCCTCGGAAAGCTACCCATTGATTTTCTGATTTTCCACAGAAGCTAAAATATGCATGCCTATTTTAGCTTCTGTGGAAAATTTCACAACTATAAATGTGGAAAAATGACTTAATTAATATCTAAGAGAAAAGAGGATTTATTATGCTTTATACATTTGAAATGCCAGATTTTGAAATAATGCTATTATAATGTTTTACACTATGGAGAAGTGAAAACCTTTTGATGATTAAAAGCAGTGCTCTTTCTGTCTTTCTGACGCACACACACACACACACACACACACACACACACATACTGTGGTGTTCATATGTAAGCACTTCCCAAGATCATTGTAAATTACATAAACTTTTCAAATATATACTAATAAAAAGACAACTCTCTATATCTGGGCAGGAGTAATGACTTTCTAGAGCAAGGTGCTGTCTTTCCTTGGAAGGCCCTGCAGCATGGCATTCTGAACCCTTAATGCTTGAAAATGTACTTGGAGTTTCCTCTTCCTCCCTCCCAGCTTCTTTATTTTATTGGTTCTTGGAATCCTACAGGGTATACTCTTTGATCTAGTACTCCCTACTTAAGAAGACAACAGTGTCTTATTCATAGTTGATGGAAAAGCTCATTAATATTCCATATATATGCAGCATTCTACTTCCCCTGTCCTCTCTTGGGGAAAATCCTTATAAAGAATTATTTAAGCAATGACAAATCAGAATTTTGGTAGTCTCAGAGGTACAGCCTGGCTTCCTATCCTCTGCTTCCATCTTGGCTCCACTTATAGCCACTTAAACCACTTCTGATGCCCAAAAGAAGATACATGACGTTCCCCTTCCCTCATTAGCCTGTCATCTCTGGGGAAAACAGACCACTCACTTCTGAACCAATGTGATTTGTGGGTGACAAACTGAGGAAGAGTTGACTTTCAATGTCAGGGAGCTGTCCACTCTAAAACCCCACATCTAGTCGTTGCCCACACCTGGTGCACAGGCAGCTCAGGGGGAAAAGTCTGCAGCTCACACCGAAGTGAGCGCTGTTCTCAGACAGGTGTAACAACTGAGGAGAAAGAAGCCAGGAAAAACAGACGACAGCCCCAGTCTTGAACATCACAGGAAAGCTCTGAGTTTGGTTTGCTTAGTGAGGCAGAGCTGCTGCAGATGGGATCAAGAGGCAGGAAAAGCCCGAAAAACACCCGTGAGGATCCAGCATCCCTGAGTACAGGGAGGGGAGCTTGGCCACACCCAAAGCGCTGGTTCTTGACCCTAACAGCTCAGCAGGTCATCTCAGCAGCTAGAGAAGTATCATAGGTTAACAAATTGTTAGTGTATCCATGCGATATAAATTGATGATTTCATAAGTGTATAAACTGTGGGATGATTAAATCAAGTGAGTTGACATGCCTGGCATTTCAAATTTTTACCTCTTTCTTAATTTTGAGAATGTCTGAAGTTGGCCTTGCTGGCAATCTTATAGAATTAAGATTAATTAAGCAAAGTTACAATGTCATGCAGTGAATCTCAAAAAACATATGCCTCCTACCTGAAACCTGGTGTCCTTGAACCTATATCTCCTCCTGTCTATTTCCCTGTCTGCCTCTGCAAGCACCTTTACACTCTGCTCCAGTGAGTTCTGTGGTTTTAGATTTCACATGTAAGCTAGATCATATATCTTTTTCTGTACTTTGGTTATTTTCTTTAGTATAATATTGTCCTATCTTTCCTGTTCATCTATTTGCTTGCAAATGACAGGAGCTCCCCTAGACCCCTCAGCGAGGTTTTGAACCCACTATTACACTTGTCAGGCAAGCCCTGTACCTTGGAGCTATATCCCTTCCCCTTTTAAGTTTTACTCTGAGATAGGATCTTGCTAATTTACCCTGGCTGGCCTTATGTTTGTGATCATTCTACCTCAGCCTCCTGACACAAGAGTTCTGAGGAACCACCATACATTTTTCTGTCCTGGCTGTACTCACCTACATTTTTACTACAGCTGCTTTACTTCCTTTCTTTTCCCATCTTCTCCAGCTCTTAGAATCATTCATCCTATTGACCATAGCTGTTTAACAAGTGCGAGGTCATAGCTCGTTATAGCTTCCTTTTGCATTTCCCCGATGAGTAGTGATACTGAGTGCATGCCTCGTACAACTCTTGGCCTTTGATGTTTCTTCTTTTGAAAAATACTGCACAAGGTCTTGGTCCTTTTTTTTTTTTTGCTACAGAACTTTAAAAACCTTAGACGTCTGGAAACAGGGTTACTTTTTGCCTCTTGACTTTGAAAGATGCTGGGTGCAATTTTTCAGTGCTGGTTAGGATCAACTGGAGCAGCAGTCACAAGGCTGCTCAGGCTTCCCAAGCATTTAAGCTCTCTGCATGTAGTTCATTTAATCCTCTGTAATCTGCATGCCATTGCATACAAAGATCACAAATGAGGAAAGTAGGTATAGTATAGCAACTTACTTTTACTATGTGAAAATAGCATTCAGTTAATATCAACCAGCCTTTCCAGTAATATTTTTATCTGTAGATCTTAAAAGTCATTCACTGGGTCTTAAGAAGTGGTGTATGCTGAAAACGATAAACTACAAGAAGAAAGTAACTTCTTTAAAAATTGTTTTGCTTCCTGATGCAGCGTAGTGTGCTTCTCCTGGCTTATTTTCTTTCTGCTATCATAGGAAGGATGGATAGATAATGTCACTTGGTTCCTGTCCCCTGCTGAGTCTATGAAAGAATAAAGCAAATCCTCTAATTAAGCCATTTTTTTCTGACACTGAAAAATAACCACTTTTAAACCATATAGAAAGGACTATTAATGATGGAAACTTTTAAATTGCATATAAAGGATGCAAAGGCAATGATGTTAACATTTTTGGAGAGGGCTTCTTTTGACACAGCGTTCATTAGTCCTTTCATTTATTAAGAATAGAAAATAGACATTGTATAGTTTGTGTATAAGCTGTGTTATGCATTGAGAGAAGAAATTCATCAAGACTTGATCAGTTCAGATTCTATCCCCAGTGCTGTAACCACTTTGACCTGTGTTTCATTCTCCATGTTGAAGTAGTAAAATTTTATTTTTCTTATTCCTTACTACATCTCAAAATAAATGAACCTATTCTCTTTTCTCATCTCTACCCAATCAATACTTTTTAAATTTATTTTAGCACCTGGCTATGTTTTCTACACTCTGTTCCACAGATCATTAATTCTCTAAGATGCTCACACATTCCTTCCATCTTGTGCCACCAGTGGCACAGGCATGACTGCTCTGTTGGGTGACTTGTGCCACTGGTAGCACAAACCAATCTAATCACTTTTATTGGCCCCTTTACTAATAAAATTAATTAAAAACACCCAACAGGGTGGTCGTATGTGTACTACCTGTGGAATAAGGCACTCAGCAGTGAGACATAGGAATTATGGCCCCATCATGAGCATATTAAAGCTCTTCTGCAGAAACATCAGGATTCTGTGGTCTGAAGTTGGGAGAAGGCCACATACCACCATTTCCATCTGACAAATTCACACCATGAAGGACTATGGAATCTTACAAAGTGCTGTGAAATTTTGCAGTGGGCAGACTGTCTAACCCTAACCCTCTGATGTTCATCCCCATTGTTTTGTGGAGAATCTTTAAGAATCTCCTATGCCTTCCATAGTGTAGGATACAAGATAAAAAGCCAACTTCCTTCTTAAAGTCAGTTTCCTATCAATATCTGTTGGATGAGCTCTCCCTCTCTTATTTCTTTATCTGAGTTCCTTCATTATATACTTAATGCTTAAATGAAGCGTCTATTTCAGAGGTGACTGGTGACGGTTTGGCTTATATTGCTTAGGGTCTGGAGCATCTGTCCATATTTGGAGGGAGGCCAGCCTAAATGCAAAAATAAATCTCTACTAGTCCAAGCCAGGCACATTGGCATGTCAAGTATAAGCACCCAGCATTAAAAGAGACCCAGCGCATCCGCCGCCATAGAATTGTTCTGAAAGGATTTTGTGTGGGAAGACAGACATGTAGGGGTGTTCTGTGTGCTGGTGATTGGTGCCATTGTTAGCAATGCAAGTGAGTAAGCGCTACCTCCCCTGACCTTTTCCAATTCATGAAGGAGGATTTTTAGTCTCTTTAGAAACTCATCTGTCCTCATATTCCTCCAAAATTCTCTGTCTTCGTGAGGCCATTTAATAAAATTACACCTGAACAACTTGAAAGTAAGTTGTGTTATGTATATATACCAACTTCCCCACAGTGAATGCAATCATGTATTGGAAACATATACTGATAAAAATGAAAAACAAACAAACAAAAAAGGAATTACTCACATTTCATCTTGAGTTGCAGTTTTTTACTGATTCATCCCTATGAGCCTGGCTAGAACTGGGAGGCCCTGGACAGATCTCTCTGTAGAGTTATAAGGCCAATGCAATGACTTTTTCTTTAAGTATCAGGCCAATTCATATTTTGGACACCTACGTCCCATGCTTTAAATGCATGGAGGATGCTGAAGTCCCTTTTTTTTCTTGATTCTGTGATACCATATATGTGGAGGTGTGTCATTTATCAAAGGGAAGAAGCAAGCTTAGACACCAAATGCAACAATATTTTCATATATAAAAGAATGAATGGATGGGAACTTTTTGTTATTTGTGGTTATATATAGACAATGGACCATTACAGAGTGTCACCTCCTACAGATCTACTTCGCACCCTGTATTGGGCCTTGAAGAGAGACTGACCAGACAGGACCCGACCCCTGGGCAAGCTTGCTCCCCTGCTCTCTGGTTCCTGGTTAAGCTGGTGGAGAGCTCCAGCAGATTGGAGACAGGGAAGAGGGTGGAGCTGGGATGTGTATTCCTCTGGTTCCTCTTGTAGAATTGTCCCAGGCTGGCTGAATCTGTCAACTAACAATCACAGCTTCTCTTAGTCCATTCAGGCTGCTCTAACAAATTACCAAAGACTGGGTGACGTGTAAAAAAGAGAAACTGATTTCTTACGGTTCAGGAGACTGGAAATCTCAGATCAGGGTGCCAGCGTGGTCAGTCTGGTGAGGACTTTCAGCCAGTTTGCTACCTGTTGCATTGTATCTTTACATGGCAGAAAGGTGGCAGTAATATATCCTGGGGTCTGTTTTTATAAAGGCACTAGTCTCATTCCAGGAAATTCCAGCTTCCTAAAATCCTTCCTCCTAGTTGCATCACCCTGTGGTGGATGGATTTTGGGAGGACACCAACATTCAGTTCCTAACAGTTCTTTTCCAGAAGATTTTTTTTTCCTGTGATTCTTTCTGTCCAAGTCCTGGTAACTACTAAGCTTATCCCATGAGACCAAAGCGGGGTGATAACCACATGTTGCTAGTCCAGAAGTGTTTCTCTATCTCTGGTGATTTCCACCGTTCCAAGCAATACTAGTCCCTCTTTTTAAAGATACCAGTGATCACTGTCCAGGTTACCCACTGTCGACACTAGAATCTCGGGGCCCTCGGGGCAGTGTTGGTTGCTGTCAGTTGCTTTTTGGCTGAGTGTACACTTACATATTATTTTTCTCTTAGATCCAAGAGTTGAAGATTTATTCCTCATGTCCTCACCTCTGCCACAAACCATCATCTTGGGACTCTATGTTTATTTTGTCACGTCTCTGGGACCAAAGCTCATGGAGAATCGAAAACCCTTTGACCTCAAGAAAGTGATGATAACGTACAATTTTTTAATAGTACTCTTTTCTGTGTATATGTGTTATGAGGCAAGTGTCTTCAGTGTTCTTAATGGGAGAATTTTTCTCCAGACTTTCTGCTCGTGTCATTATGTTTTTGTAGTTATGTGTATAGAATAACTTTTAAAAAATTAGTAATTCTGAGCTCAGTGTCCTTTCTGGAATAGGAGCCGACATTTAACAATAGCATCAGAGTCATATCTAGACAAAATAGAAAGTCCATAGAGAATCTCAGCATGTTTTACAGGTAGTGAGAAAAATTAACAGCTACTTCAGGATCTTAGATGTGATGGATGACTGACTGAATCTGTAAATGTTAATTTTGAGGGAACCTATACCCAGAGAAATCACACAACTCAAAATCGTGTGTCTTGTCTGTGGGGGCCTGTACTGGAATGCAGCCCACCTGTTTTCAGAGTTCATCCTGGCTCTCTCCTGAGTCCTCGCCACTGTGGTAAGAACTTTTGGTTTCCGGATGCTTTCATGAGCTACACCACAGTGAACCGTTTGGGATCACTTGTGTTGGGCTTTGACGGGAAAGAGAATACAGATTCACACAGGCAGTAAGAGAGCCAGCCTGTTCCTTGTAGTTAAGGTACATGGCAATGTTCCAGGACCCCAGATCAGATTCCTGCGCTCTCACCTTTGCCCTTTGCTATTGATGTCTCAGTCACCCTCACACACCTGCTTCTCAGGGATTCTTTGCTGCTTTTCCAATGCTGTCTGGTTTCCTCCTTGTCTTCTTATTTTACTTCCTATCAGAGCTTGCACTTCGTCATACCTCTGGCTTGGGATGACCCACTGCTGTCCTCTGGCTTCTTGCAACTAGGCCTGACCCTGTGTATCCTTTAAGCCTGATTTTGGCTCAAATTCACACCCTTGTGTCAGTTGGTGAAATCTCCTCTGGCCTTACTTCCCACAGGTCTTCCCCAAGTCTGAACTCACCCTGCTGCTTTCTGTTGCTTCTGCTTTATTTCTGAGATTAACTCACAGGCCACTCTTCTGTTCTTTGTGGAATCTGAGGAACTGAACAGCAAAGAGCATTAGAATTGGAAGAAAAAACAGGCTGTCAGCATGTTTTAGACATAGGACTTCACATGTTAGAAAATGTTAAGAACACACTTGGAAGCCAGGAGACCAGGGATAAAAGCAGGATACTGCCCCAGCTACTTTAGCATGGCATTCAGAAGTGTCACTTTGTCTGTTTATTTAATGACTAAGTGAGTCCTGATTCTGTTACTAATTGCTTGATTTTAAGGCAATCATTAAATGAACTTCTATAGAGAAGTTCATTTCTCTTATTATGTAAAACCAAGTTTGAACCAAATTATCTTCCCCAAATGTTCTGGTATTCTTAGGTTCTGTGTCTAATTGTGTCATTGAATGTGATGTCATATATATTTCTCAAACTTAAAAAGATTCCAAGGGCCAGGATATAGCTCAGTGATACAGCACCAGCTTCACAAGTGCAAGGTCCTGAGTTTGATTCTTAGTACCAATAAAATAAAATAAATAAAAATATAGAAAGATTGTAAGTATAACCTGTCACTATTGGCTTATACTTTGTAAATTATACTGTAAAAGAAGGTTTGACAAATATGAACTTAACAGTTCACCAGGAGGCACACTTGTCACATATATGCCAGGTTCAGAGTTTATCACCTTCCAAACAAAACTATGACTTATTGTTATTATTATTTTTGTTATCCTACAAGGTATACATGTATGTCAAAAGCTTCATAGACTATTGGAAGTTAATATCAGGAAAATATTGCATTGTACTTGACTTACAGAAACACTTTTAACAGCCAGGCAGTGTTTTACTCCATAATGCCTCATCCAAAAGCATGGCTTATTGTGTGGAGCTTGGCTTCACTCTGTGGTGAACACCTCCACTGGGGTGTCCTGCCAAGTGACTAAAGATAAACACGAAGACTAAAGGAACTCCCAGGTCTTCTGATGACCTGTGATCATGCTAGATACTTGGCCCTGGTCAGACATTAAAAAGGGAGACATGAAAAGACCCTACCAAAGGTCAAGTACACAACCTCTGTCAGCAGGGCCCTTGCTTGCAGTCAAATGCTCTAACCTTGAACCACACCCCCAAAGATACTGGAGTTCTTTTTTTTTCCCCTGGTACCAGGGATCAAACTTGGCACCTTGCAAGTACTTATGCCACTGAGGTATATCCCTGACAATAGCGCTTGTTTGAGTTTGGGTGTGGTAGGAAATTGATCTTTGCAGTTTGAATAAATAGCCTGGGCTTTGACTATTTCATCATGTAAAATGAGTCTGAGCTCAAGAGAAAAGACAATAAGATCTTGTGAGACAGAACTTGCTATTTATTTTTTTTCATGTTTCCTGTTCCTTTGGGAAGATCATTTGACTTGCTGTTGTGTGATAAATACATATCTGACATTTTTGCATTTTAATTCGATGTGGTTCCTAACTCACTGAGTTAAGTGTGTGACTGCATTGTCTCCT
>PVJA010024478.1:2500-31791 GCA_004027025.1 Myocastor coypus | reverse complement strand
AAAAGAATTGAAAAAAAAAAAAAAAGAAACAGGAGGTTTACTATGAGTCTAAGTCACATAGTGAGACCCTGTACCAAATAAATAAAAAATAAATAAGTAAGTAAGTAACTTAAAAAAATAAAAATAAAAATAAAGTATTGGAAAAGCCAGAAGATTTCTCTCCTCTGCCTTCGCCATCCTGAAGTTCTTATTAAGTATTGTAGCTCCACCTCTCAGCTCAGAGGGACAGGGCAGCATTACTTTGGCTCAGGAAATCCAAAAGGCACCTACACAGTGGAGCAAGATCTAGCTTCCACTTCATTACAAGGGTGATGTGGGGGAAAGGTGACAGTGTACGGGAAAAGGAGGGGGAACCATGGATGCTGGAGAGAAAAATCAAATCATGGTTGCTGTGATTTATTTATGTCAGCCAATGCATGAACGACAAGCCGGTCGAGTAAGTGTACCACAGGAGATACTTGAAAAACCCCAGTGAATGCACCCTGACAATGACTATCCTTTTGTTGAGAGAATGACCTTGAAAAAGAGGGGCAGAAAGGTCTCACAAACAATCATGAGGAATGTGGACATGACTTTAATTCATTGAAAGTGATTTAAATATTGCTTGGTTTTTTTCTGATCTGAGCAACCAAACTATGAATTAAAGAGTAAAATAGAGGGTCGACCAGATAACTCAGGGGATTAAAGTGCCTGCCTAGGAAGACACAAAAACTGGGGTTTGATCTTTGGCACCGCTTGCCATGCCCAATGAGATGACCATGGAGACACATGGAGACACATGGTGGCACATGCCTGTAATCCCTGTAATTGGGAGGCTGAAAATAGCAGATTCACTGAGAGTCCAGTCTCTGTAATGAGACTCTATAGGCCCTGTTAGTAAATATATTTTTAAAAAAGTAAGATAAAGGAGTGAGTGTTGGGGGCAGGGAAGTGGGTATTTTGGAGATGGGGAAGAAGAGTAGGGGGGAGGGGGAAGTAACAAAAGAGATTAAGATACTTTTACTATTTATACATTGATCCCCAAAGCAAATGACTTTATCGTGTAATCTATATAATGCATTGATAAGTAATTAAAAATAAAATGACTTGTCTATGTGGCATAATAAAGCTGTTGAACTGTTTTGGCAATGAAAAATGACAGCATATTTTACCAATTTAGGATATCCCTAGAAGACAGCTGTCTGGAGAGCAGGGCTAGCATCTTAGAAGCTGTGAAAGGTTTCCCCCAGAGTCTAGCTTTATTAATCCCTTGGTATTGATCAACCTAATCATTTTTTTTTTTTGCTGTAACTTGACAAAAATGATACATAATATGTGAACTATATAAAACCCGCTATTAAGACATGCAGTCCTTCCAACCAAGTTATTCCTACTCAATAACTTGCGTTCTCATCACACCAAACACAGGTATCGGTGTCTTAGCTGCCATGGGACTCACTTTGGAGAACATTATAGTAACTACAGACCTTTTCCCTTGCTTTAGCTCACAACGCAAAAGCTATCCTATCATCTCTGCTCAGATCTACAGTTTGATTAACTCACACATAGCGTGTGATGCATAATATTCTACTTTCTACACAGTTTTTGTTAAAATTATTCATAAATGGATCTATCCTTCTGAGTTCAGACTTTGTTGTTTTTTGCAAAATGAAATGTCTTCTTTAAGTATAATTCTGAGATGACAGGAAAGTAAAAACAAATATAAACTGACATAATTATGTCTGCCTAGAATTCCAAGTGTTTTTCTTCTCTTTTTCTTTTTTTTAAGCTTCCTCAGTGAAATTTCCTCATTCTACCCAATCCTAATTATTTTTTAGGGGACATCTGCTTAGACGTCTTAGACTTCTTTCGTATTGCTACAAGCTGGCATTTTAGGGTTTTGATAGGTTTATTTGAAATTTAGATTTGGCATCTGTCAAAAAGAATAATAACAAAACACAATACAAAATTGTCATACTATTGGATATTATAATATAGCTGCTAATGAATGCTGAAATTTAACCAATCACACAGAATGACAAGGGAAAAACACTCAGACAAACACTTCCTGTCAAAACTATGGAGGAATAAGGGCTGAAGCACTGCCAATGAATGTCTGCTTGCTCTAGCGGAGCCTATTCTGATTAGCACATGCAAAATTTATAGAGCTAGATAATCGGCAAACAGAGACGCTATAATATTTTTTGTAAAGCACTGTCAGAAACTTTTATACTAGTCCCGGTAATATAATCCTCAGTTCCAGGGCCTGCCTGACAGACTAGGACACAGAGATCTGTCAACCCAGGAGCCGGCCTGCGATGATTGTTAAGGGGATTTGGTCCTTCGTCTATTTGCCTAATAGGGAGCCTTGTGCTCAGCATTTCCTGCAGCTAAAGAAGACAGATGAAATCTCTGGGCACTTCACTGCTGCTGCCTCTCAAAGATTTTCTGTCAAAATGGGCCTATAAGGGGAGAAAGGTTTTCAATAACATTTTTTTTTTTAACCTGGCAGAGTTTCCAGCCTTGCTATGAAAAAGAGTTTGAAGGGTCTGTCTTTGTTAAGAGGGAGAAAGAAAGACCAAAAAAAAAGAGAGATGAAAATAAAAATAAAATGCTGCCAAACTACCAAATCGAGTTGTATAAACATAAAAAAGCAAGAGCACAAAATGGCTCATATTAACAAAGCACGTATAGGAAAACCAGTTTTGATTGACATATTATCCATATTTCATGTAAGTTCCTGTTTTTGCTTCCTTCAAGTGCAGAAAGTGACCTTGGCATTCTTTTCCAGTTGAAACACTGAAAGCATATTTGTTGCAAGCCATTTTCAGGACGTTAGTAGCCTGGCAAGCAATAGGGAGCCAGGGTCTCCTTCTTACCTAGGCCCGGCTTGCTGTTCTGCCACTCTCCTTATTAACCTTTTACTCTGTTACTTCTACAACCAGTTAGCTACCCAGAAAGCCCGCAAATGTCTAAGAACCAGCACAAAGAACAGAGCTCTCACCTCAAGCTTCTTAGACTCTTCCAAGAAAAATAGCAGGGTAGTCCTCTAGATTTGAAGAAAAAGTCCATTCAGACTCACATCTTATCTGCTGGAACTACACAGTCCTAGATAGCCATTTCCCATTCACCCAAGCTGTTTCCCTAGCTGTTTAATATGAGCACTGGGAAGCATAGCTCTCTGCGTTCTCCCTTGGTAATCTGTGCTCCTGATTTTGAGCAGAAGCACAAAAAATTAAGTAAAAAATATTAAAAGTTGATGAATAATAAATAATAAGCATCATCCTTAGTTTTCTGAATATGGGGTTCATAGCACCGATGCGTGTGTTAATTTGTCCAGAGCACTCCTGGTCTTTATAAAATGATTCCGTTGTTAGAAAGTGAAAACTGGTAACTAACATAGAAGAAAAGCATTGGTAATATTTTAAAAGGAGAATAAAAATTCAGTTGTCTGTGGGCATTCGATACAAGGGCACACAAGTCAAAAGCCGTAAGGATAATACAGACAATAATTGACTTTTACAATGAAGAACCTCAATTTATTAAGAAAATTTTAAATCACATCATTGCTCACATTTTGTTATGATATGAAAACATAACTTAGAGAGCATTTAATCACAAGGTTCATACTAAAATTGTCAATATACCTAGTATATTTGTTATCTTGGAAGTTTACTACTAGGAAGCACTTCCATTCACCAAATACATTGAACAAGTAAAGTAATTTTATATGTTGAAAGACACTATAGCCCATATAAGTATACTTATTTCATGATGTATTTTTCTGAAGTTTAGTTTTAGAAGTTTATGGGCCAAATCTTTACAATGTGAGCACACAAGTTAACACAATAGACAGCAACAACAACAAAAAAAATACTTTCTCTAAAAAGGCTGCTACAGTTATGTAGAAGATTAATTGGCAGCCTGTAGGCAATGTAAGACTTTCAGTGGGGAGTTCCCAGGTGGAAGGAGATAAGTTTTAAAACAGCAGTAGCTTTCAACAAAGGATTTCTTTCCTTTTTTTTTTTTTTTTTCTTCCCCCGAGAAGGAGGTGAAGATGTGAAGCAAGGAAGGTCAGGAAGTACATGGAGTAGAGGATAAAAGAATACCATGGAATCTTTTCGACAGTGTTGGTATAAGAGGAAAAATACACAATGATTTGAGTATAGTGGAAATATGAATAAACATGTACATTATTTCAAAACCAGAGTCACAGTGAAGTACTAGTGGAACTCAGAATGACAGTTTTTTAAGAACAACTAACCACCGTAAGTTCTACTTATCTACTGTAAAATACTAGTTACTATTATTATTGATTGAAATCAAAGGTTCTGAAAAGGAATCAGTTAAAACCAAGACTGAACATTCCATAGATATTGTAAGAGAATTAGTAACCTGAGTGAGAGAACCATGACAGAGCGAGCAGCCCATAGGTGGAGCCATCTGAGTTTCCTGATGACTGCAGACTCCCACACTGCTAGAAGGGGTGGTGACAAGTTCTCTGTAAAGGAGGGTCAAGGGAAGAAATGCCATGCCACCTCAGAAGTGCATCAGAGCATTGGACACTGTGATACATAAAGGCAACAAGTAAGATCACAGGTGATATCTAGAAAGATTTGGGACTCACAGTGAGCCTCTGTTCTGGTTGCTGATTCTGTTTTCATAGAGAATGGTTGAATGGATATCATTTTCTTCATTACTGATTACTACATAAAGGGTCTTTGACATTCTTCTTGAAGCACTGCCCTATGAAATTTGAAGAGGCTGACATGCCTATGTGGGCAGTTACAAAAGCAAGGGTGGTAGGCATGCAAAGCTGAAATTTCCAGAGGGCAGTGTCAATTTCTTTTGTCTACTTATATCTCTTAATTCTGCATAGAAAAATAATTGTTGAGGAAGCTTTTTGTAAAATGTATAGGTGCACACATTTTGCCTGCCCATTTTTCTGTTGGAATTAAAAGCACAGGATCGAATCCTGTGACACTAAGCCTACAAAGATTTTGTAAAAGGGACTGAATAAATAAAGAGCAAAATGTCTCCAGTTTCAATTCAATGGAGATTTTTTCCCTTTCCACAACGAATGACAAAAATGATGAAAACGAAGGGAGGAGACAGAGATGGCTTTACCTTGCATTTTGGGGCCCCATCCCTCCACCCACTCTTATTCCCAGAATTAATAAAATATCAAAAAGTAGGCTAATGGAAATGCTGCTAATTTGGCATGTAATGAAACAAAAGAATCGGACACGCATGTGCTTCTACTTTCATATGAAGAGAGGAAAAGAAAAAAAAATAAATGAACAAATTACACTTTGTACCATGGGATATGAAACAATTATAGGAAGAGGAAGGTGGAGGAGGGAAAACTCAATGGACCCTTTAATGAATAGTGGCAAAATATCCACCCAAACAAATGACAGTTTTCATACTTGACGGGTAGAAAATAGCTTGCTTCTGTTCAAACTTTATAAAAGGACTCTTATAGGATTTCCCCCACTGACTGGATGTCAACATTTAGAATTATTAACCGGCTTTCACCAGGGGACAAGTACATGCATCACAATGGCTTTTGTACATCTCCAATCACCTCATGAGGGACCAAGCTCTTCCTGAGGAGTTTCCACGTTCATTTGACATCAATTATCCCAGCTCCTGCTGATACCCAATTCATGTCATAATAATTAACTCGTATCTGTTAGACGACTTTTCATAATTAACATTTTATTTGTCAAAAATTTTTCCCATATGCATATCAGCCATCTCTCAACACCTTTCAAAAGCATGTTTTTATTGTTTATACTTAATAGAAAGTATAATCCCAGTTTAAAATTTAAATAGGCATAGATTGGGCTCTTTGTCCAAATTATTAAGCATTAATGATGAAGAAAATAATAAGGGCAAATATTTGTCTTCAAAGTAGCCAAAGTTAACTGAAACTTAAAGAATTAAATAATTATCAAAGCATTCCATTTCTGCCTTGTGTTTTCTACAGGAAAATTGTAAATCGCGCACCATGCCTGGTATTATCTTTGACTTTGAAGAGTTCCAGAAGAGATGTTTGCTTTTGCTAAATAGTGACAAGGACAGAGAAACTAGAAATGGAGTTTTGCAGCATTTTCAAAATATTCTTCTACAACAACAGCATGTTAAAAAACGGATAGGCACAAAATTTGAGAAATTTAGAATCGCACACAGATTAAAACCCTGCTTTATGTCACTTACATAAATCTCCATACACATAAAACCATAAGCAAGATATTGACATGGATAAGGATCCTTCTTGAAATTGGGTAAATGATTGGCAGTAAATTTGATAATTACCTGTAAGGTGACAACTTGAAAGAGTCTTCTGTTACCTATGGTGACTTGATCTGCAGATAACTAAAATGCAATTTCACCATTTTTAATAGAAGTTATAATCTGAGAGAAGACTGTCCTCTGGATTCTCAACATATTATTAAAATAGCTACTGGGATCATAAGGAAGCTGAAATAAATATTCTCTGGAAAGATTATGTTGGTTGTTCATTTACCCTTTTTAAGATATATGCTAACATAGGTCTATTAAGCAGAGTTTATTATGTTTGAATTTGCTTTACATATTCTAGGAAGTTTCTTGGTTAAAAAAATACTAGCTTATTTCTTTTATAATTAAGATTCACTGTAAAAAAAATGTATATTATTTGTTGAGGTGTATTTCTGTGATACACTTGGGTAGATGTGCTAGGCTCTGGATTCAATCTCTAACATCAGCACCAACTAAAAAAGAGAAGAATTCAAGAAGGAAGAAGGACTTAATTGTATCAGTGGTAAAGTACTCCAAAACTGCTGCTCAGAAAAAAAGTCAATTTCAAGTTAACTGTGATTATTTAGACTTATAGAAGTCTTTACCTGGATGTATAGTCAGAGAAAGGAAAAAAAATGGGTATTTAAGTCAGAAAAATTATTCATTAAAGCTTTCCAATCTACAAAATAGGAAAGCAGGAACCGAAATCTGAACTTTATTACTCTAAACCTATGTCAGTGTAGTTCTTGCAAAGTACAATATGTGAAGAAGAGTGTCCAATAGCGTGACATACAAACAAAAACTCAGAGAAGACCAAGACCTCCCTGTTCTACCTCAGGATTCTCAGTTATTAGGAAAAATTGTGTCTGATCAGTCCTTTGAACATCTAACTAAAATGTTAGTGTCTACTCAGTTTTCTTTTTGTCAGTCTTCTGTCTGTACTGTTGTTCTTTATCCTTCATGCAAAGGCATCTCAAAAAACAAGTGAGGGAGCAATCAAGCCTTCAATGCCGTCCCTGTCACCAGGTTGATGAGAATAACAGGGATGCGTCCCAAAGAAAACACGATCCCCTGGACAATGCTGAACTAGGAAATGTACAGTGAGGATCTGACCCAGGTAGGTAAGAATCTGCTCCAGGTACACATCGTGCCTCAGAAATGCAGCGTGAGACTCCAGGTGCCTAAGGACACTGACTGCTGTTCGCACAGAAGCACACAGCGTCGCATAGGCTCACTGCCAATCTTTGTCTGGGAAAATAGAGGACCAGGCTTGTGCTGGTTCCTGTGCACTGAAGTGTGAACTTGCATGAATGTCACACTGATCTTAAGGAAACTCTCTGCCAAGTTCACTTGAGCGGACCCACAGTACTAAGTATCTACTTCATCCAACCTGGCAACCAGAGGGTGGCTGAGCTGGTACCCAGCACTCTGACACCTTCTTCATTCAGTATGCTGTTTTGGAATGTCTTGACTTCATCATGCATTTGTGAAAATTTTCTTCTTCTGAAATGAAAGATAAATTCTATTCGGGAGCATATATTTAGTTTGTCATAAATAGAATTCTGGCTTTACAAATCATCTTTTAAAACTATGTCTGTTTATCATACCTAAATTGATATGATGTAATCAATATGCTCCTAGTCATCTAATATTATATAGCACAACTGCCATTAGGCATTTCTAAGTGCTTTAAAGTCACCTTGAAAAAATGGAGAAGCAATGAAAAGATAGCCCTTGCCGCTGTAGCTGATCCACCACACACATTACATAAAAGGCAGGGTTGCTTGTGTTCACAGAGACACCAGAACGCCACAAAGGAAAGCAACAAAAATGAAATGTAACACTCTCCTGGATAACCTATTTACAAAATCTGGTTTCAAAGTAGGCTTTTAAAATACAGTTGAAGCCGGGCGTGGTGGCGTACGCCTGTAATCCCAGCACTTGGGAGGCGGAGGCAGGAGGATCGGTGTGAGTTCGAGACCAGCCTGGGCTACAAAAGTGAGCTCAAGGCCAGCCTCAACTGCATAGTGAGACCCTGTCTCAAAAAGACAAAAAAAAAAAAAAAAAAAAAAATACAGTTGAAGTCTAAAACACCCTAATTGTTTTGTTGTTGTTGTTGTTGTTTTTTCTCGTGTCGTGCAGTAGGAAAAGAAAAATAGAAACTAAAAAGAATGCATCTACCAGGTGAGTTTTCCAAGTCCTAATTATTAAACAGTAACTTTCATCCGATTTTAAGTGTTCCTGTCAATAGTGAGATGGCGGGAAGAGGACACAGCTAAATCACTGCTAACAGACAATTAGTTGAGCCTGTTGTCTCAAGCCAAGATAGACTCTGTGTCCCTCATAATCAAATTCCTTAGCATCCCACGTAGCAGGACTGAGTTTGCTAGTTAACGCTAAAAAGCAACACTGAGTAAATACAAATGGCTGTAATCTTTCGCAGTCATACCTCCCCCACACACTGGTCTGCGTAATTAAGAAAATACTATATAGCGCATGTCCTGAATAGAGAAGACAACAGATTGTTAATCACTGTATTTACATGGTTTATATAAAGAGTATTTAAGTTCATGAGTATTCTCAGATTGCTTTTGAAGAATATCAATACAAGAACAGTACCTGAATATTTATTGTCAGCCTCTGTGGCTTATTGACATGTTAGTGTTTCCTTAGAAAATGCTCGAATGACAAAGATTCAGATGCAGCAAATGTTGAAAAATACCCTGCCTGTTTGCTCATGCCTCTCTCTGTATCTATAGAGAAATAAGTGAGGGCACACAAGAAGCCAAGTTTGATGATGGAGTTTGTAAATTCCAAGGAAAAGACAAATTCACATGTATATGAAAATATAGTCCCCCACTCAAATAAAAATGTGGCATAGTAAAATGTATCTTAAAATATTTCTAGTAAAGCCAATATTATAAAATGTATTGTGCACTATGTTTTATCTATATTTTACACCAACATAACATTGATTTCCCACAAAAACACATTAAATGAAAGATTTATGGGGAGGGTAGCAAATCTCATTTGGGCAACAAACCATAACTCTTTCATGTCTGCTTTATGAACAGGAGGCAAAAACAATGATAATGCTTGACGTATTTCAATGGTTTATCGACTATTCGCAAATGCTCTTCCTTTAAAAATAATTAAGCAAATAATAAGTGACTATTACCAAATTATAGATTCATTTTACTCCCTAACAAAAATTCATTACATAGGAAAAATGCACACACACACACACACACACACACACACACACACACACACACACACGGCCATTCGTGTCTGTATTATCCACATACACATATATGGGATTTGTATGCACTTTCAAAGATAAGTTTATGTGTAATAAGTGAAGGCAGAAATTAATAGACAAAGCATAATGCTTTTGAAATAAAATAGGTTTTCAAGACATGTCAAGCAACAGAGATTACTTAAAAAATACAAAACAGAGCAGCTTGAATCTCATTGAAGTGGTGACACACTGTGAGAGCAAAAGGATGCCAGTCTCGAAGAAGTCTAGACAGAGTGCGGGAGGGCACAACTGGGAAACGCAGAGGAACTGTTCCGCTTTTCTCTCCATCACTTCCACCCTCCCTCTTTCCTTCCTGAACTTGGTACAACAACCAGGAGACTCTGTTGAAGCTGTCCTCCCTCCCTCCCTCCCTTTCTTCCTTCCTTCCTTCCTTTCTTCCTTCCTTCCTTCCTTCCTTCCCCTCATCTGTTCCTTCATATAATTAACCGCCTGACGTTTTTTGTCCTCTGATTTTATCTGAGCAACTGGTAAATTTCACTCATTCCCGCAGTTACCACATATCAATGTTAAAGAAGTATTTTGCTCCCAAGATGAAAAGCAAACATTGTGAGTATGCATAAGAAAGACTGAAACGCTGGAAGTGAATAACACTGTCACCCTCACAGCACCTTTCAGCTCGGGGACTTCAAAGCCCTTAAAAAGCAAAGGCTTAACACTCTCATTTTGCTGGGATGGAGATGTGGAGATGTGGAAAGGTTAAGTGATTTGTTTATTTATTTATGTGTGATTTATTTATTCTGCCCCAGCAAGTCAGTAATGGAGCTGGGAATACAAGCCACGTTTTCTGATTCCTTCCTCCCGTGTAGACCACTCACCTTGCCGATATGCTCACCGTGGAAGCCCGTGACATTTACTTTGGTAAGTCGAGCATTGTCACTACAGAACTGGTGTGCTTCCCTAGGCTTAGACATAGGGAGAAAAGTCGAGGGCCATCACTTTGGAGCTCAGGGCTCAGAGCAAAGTTTCTCTGAACAATTATAACTCCAAGAATCATGGCATTAAGCAAGACATCTATTCAGAGATTCCCCTGTGTGATGTCACAGTTCCTGCTAACATTTATTATACACTGTATGACAGACACTGCACTAAGTGCATGGAGTTCATTACATTAATTAAGACATAAAACAGCTTTTCCATAGGTAGGACTGTCATTCAGATTTGCAGCAAAGAACAGGGAGCCCTAGCCAAGTGATTTGGCCAAATCTCAAGTTAAGTAAATGGTGTAGCCGCTGCGCTAGGAGGCACGACTCAGGGCTGGGGATCTGTTCCTCTGCACAGCCCTGACTTTTTGCATTCTGGTGCCATGTCAAAAGTGAACAGCAGGGGCTGGGGAGATAGTTCTGTGGCACAAATGCCAGGTCACAAGTTCGAACCCCAGCCCTGACCAAAAAAAAAAAAAAAAAAAAAAAAGGAACAGCAGAAAACACATTTAGCCCAAGCAAGGAGAATATAGAACAGACCTCCACTTGAGTCTGCACGTGAAGCCACTTGACAGCACTTTCTCTGTCCAGGTGTGAACATGTACTGCCAAGTAACCTACCACTACTACTAATTATTTAAAGCATGTACAATCCAGAGGTTAGGATGCTTACTCGTAAAAGAAGAGAAAGAGGAATTTTCAAGTCTACTTTCAACTTCTCACTTATTCCAACTTGGTTCTACCTCTGGACTGTTTTGAAGGAGCTGTTTAACAACACTCATGCATATTTTCACTAAAAAGCAAACTTCACTGTTTCAGTTTCAACAAAACTATATTAAATATAATCTGAATGTTTAACGTAAAGATCTCTAAGACAATAAGCTTAAATTAATAAAATTATCATTTTTTAAAAAATATGTTCTATGATTAGTGGAAAATATTGACCCAATCAGTCTAGATCTGAGTTGAAGCCTTTCCTAAGCATGAACTTGTATGGCCTTGGAGTCATGCAGTCTTTTGGACAGCTTATTTTCTCATTGTTCCAAGAGTGATATGTCTGTTCTGTAGGCATGTTATGAGGATCACACTGATCAAACACAAGACTTCTGGGGGTCCCCCACTACTGCCAAATGTCCAACCGAACACCATCTTTCATTTCTAACAGACACTAAATATTTCTTAAAGGAAAAATACTTAGCATTCCAACCCTATATCAGCATGTAGTCTGCTCCTCATATAACGTTAATAATGGAGACGTAAATGCCAGGAGCGGTCTGATTTCCCCTATGTGGAAGGTGATAATCTAGTCTGCCACAGTTTAAGTTGAAGACATCAAACACCTGCATAGAAACAAAGTACAGTATATTAAAGTTACACAAACATTGAAGGATGACTATTTATTTACCTTACTGGAAGTGAACCTAAGTCCTTCATGCTAAACCACATACCAGCCCTTTTGTTGGTGTTTATTATGAGACAGGGTCTTGTTAAGTTACAAGGGTACTGAGCTAGGCTTGGACTTGGCAATTCTGTTCTGTTTTGTTTTGTTCTGCTTTGAGGGACCAGAGATTGAACTCAGGACCTTGCACTTGCTACACAAGCATTTATTCCACTGAAATATCTCCTTGATGCCCCTTGTTTACCATTTTTAAACTGGATTCCTGGGGCATAATTTTTCCGGGTAACCTGATATGAGCAAAAGGACACCGACGTAGCCAATGGATGATGTCCCGGCCAATGGTCAGCGCATATGCTTGTCCTCCGCTCCTGGAAAAACTTGTCAGCATCGTCTTAGGCTCACAGAAAACCCGGCCTCATTCCAGGAGCAAAACCTGGAAAAGCCACGGAGAACTGACACCCAACAGACGCAGGTCTACAATATATTTACTTGGGGTCAGAATCTGACTTCAATCCTAAGTCAGAATAAAAATGTTTGTTTTTCTTCATCATTTCGTACCAAGTTCAGTTCATTAGATACCTTGCTATCTAAGTTTTAAAAAACTATTTTATCGTTTTGTGAGAACATAAACACTGACTGTGGAGAGAGACTTGAGCTTTCTTTAAGCATCATTCTAGCTTGAACAAAGCCACCAGAATTCTGAAAGCATTTTTACCTATGGAAAACAGAAATCATGAACTCGTGGTGATTGGTACAGAACTGTATGCAGCCGCAGCATGCACCTATATATTTCTGGAATGGAAATAGACACACAGTTGTGGAATATCTTAGGCAGCAAGGCTCATAGTGATAAGCTCTCTGTATCCTCTGCCAATAGCTTTTTCTGGTTATTCACCTAGTTTTCTACACTTGTCAGTGCTAACCCTTGAAAGGAGTGGTTTACAATTATTGCATTTACTTCTTTAAGCAATCATTTTTTCATTCCTTAATTTCCTATTGTCAGTCTTCAGTATCACTGGCTTAAATGAAAACCTTAAAGAGCAACAATAAATTTTAAAGAATCAAAGTGGATGACTTCTCCTGAGTCTGCTCCTATATTTCTGATGTTGGCCTGTTCATTTTAAAATCTCCACCTTTTGAATTGTACGCCTTCTCTTTTCTCCTTCCTTCTGAAAAGGAGCACTTCAAACCTCTCCTAATTGATTCTGTTTTTCATCCTATCTTTTAAATGTCTTTCTCTCTGGAGTCTTTTATCATTTTCTCTCTCCATGGTCTTTCTCTCAATTAGCCCATGATTTTTGACCTTTAGTTCTATGATGAGAACACTGAAGTATTTATCTCTACTTGTAAATTTTCTCTTGATGTGGTCTCTTATTTTCAGACATCTGTCAGAAACCTCTACCTAAATTCCCACCAAAGCTCTCAGCCTCTTGACTGCCTCAGATCCCACCAGATCAGGCCCTGTTCTGGCTACCCATGTTCTTCTGAGTGTGAGGTTGTCAGGAAGCACAGTCCCATCCTTCGCATAAGGTTCAAATGACACCTCTTTGCCAATAAGTTGCCACCACCCTGGTTCTGAACACTAAAATACATCCTTCAAAAAATGGGCGAATGCACAGCTTCATTGCAAGCTTTCTACCTTTAGGCTACACTTCTTCTTGCATCCTATTTCTATTTGTTTCTCCTGGAAGGATGGTTTATTAGTAATTCCTTGTTCTCCCCGGACAAATTCCATGCCCTTTCATTGGATATCAAGCTCGGCCCACCTTGAGATGGATGGCTTGCTTTTGTTCAGCAGATATTTAATAAGCCAAAAATAATGTGGTATGACAATGTGGTGTGACTAGGCACGATCACTGCATGGAGTAAACACACAGCAGGACAGAAACACTGGCATCATTCAAGATATTCATGAGTTATCATAAACCCTTGGAAGCAATACTATGCAAAGTTATATTTCTAACTTTATCTTCTACTCTCCTCCATATACTTTATGTGCTTACCAATCTGAGCTCCTTGAGATCTGTTAATGTATTTAGTACAGGGTCTCACCACATAAATGAGACTTGTAATGATCTTTTCCTGATTTATAGCCTCCCAAATGCTGGCATTGCAAGAATGTACCACCATCCTCAGTCTCAATCACTGTCTCAGTTCTGCCTGGGGATGGGGGGAGGGGCAAGCCTGTCACCAGAGTCTGGGCATTGAACTCTGGTCCTTGTATCTGCCTACATAGGTGCTTTAGTCCTCTCTGCCACCTACCTGGTCCCGAGATCTGTTAGTCTTTGTTCCTTTCTCCCTCTCAAAATAGAGAGTGATGTATTGTACATGACCTTCCTCTTCTTCCTCATTATCTTTTGAAATTGTCTCTAAGCCAGGTAGACTCATAGGTGGGGTTCAGGGAAGGTGATTAGGTTATGGGTTTTATTGCTGTCTTAATCTTGGGCTGTAGGGTCTGATAGGGAGTATCTTCCAGCCAGGATCCTCTTGTCAGTATCTCTGCTTCTATCTCACTTGTCTGTGATTGGCTCTCCTCTACCATACCCCCTTGCCAGACTGTCCTGCCTTTGAGCTGGGTAGCTACGCAAAGACTGAAATGTCTATAACTTGTGTCTACGTGAACTTCTCTCCCTCTAAGTTGCATGTGTCCAGTATTGTGTCTCAGGAGGAAAGCTACTAAGATAATTTCCTAAGCCAATGTCGGGTCAGTCAGAGATCCTTGTGCAATGTTTCTGAGCTGTGACCTTAACTGAGCCAATGGCCAGGGTGTCATGTGGTGCCCTACCCACTTACCCTTGTCCCTATGGTGGTGTCCTGGGAAACAGCTGAGGACCAGCTCCTGGCTTGTCACTGCTTTCTAAGCCCTACATGTTCCAGTTTATAGTAGAAGTTCAGTATGAATTGAATAAGTGAATAGCTTAGTAGAGCACCTCTAAGAAGCAGGGTGTTTTCTGTGGCAAGTTCCTATTTCATGGAAAAGCCTTCCCCTGGCTGGTCTGAGGAGAAAGTGACCCCTTGTTGGCCAGTAAGTTACCGAGTTACTATGTGAGATAGCAGTTCCCTCTGGAATATCTCCATCTGCAACCCAACTCTCCCACATGGCAGCTAGGAAGGAAGTTTTTTTCCCAATGGATTGGGGAGAAAGGCTCCACAGAGTTCACTGGTGCAGAGGTGCCTTTAGCATGCGCTGCTCCCTCCTAGGGAACATGGTATTTCTAGGAAGAATATCATAAAAAAAATCAATCCCTCAACAGCTCTACTCTTGCCATATCATTTTAGAAAATGCTGTTTACAGAAACAGTGAAACAGACAGAGCTTTGCGAAGTCTCCAGACACTACTCTCCTAAAATAGAGGCCTCCAATTTCTAAGCCCATTAAACCACTCTCTAATTTTATGCCTGCAACATACTGCTATACGTGTGGTTTAAAACAATCATAAGATTTAGCATATTACATCTTCAAAGCTCTTTGCACACATCAAGTGATTAACCACATAACACCCTTGTGATGCAGCTCTTATTATTCCCATTTTATAGATAAGGATATTAGGGCACCAGAGACCAACTAATTTGCCTGAGGCAGTATAGTAGGCCAGCTGCAAAAACTGAAATTAGACTAAAATTTTCTGACTCTTTGTCCTAATTTCAAACTGCAAAATGGTACCAGGTATTAGGATGTTTTTCTCTGAGTATGCGCAATGCTGGCTACATAAGTAAGTGCTGAAATCATATGGATTTCACAGACTCGCCGTCCTTGTTATACACCAGCAATGTAGACACATTGCCTTAGTATGCTTCTATTGGCAAGACAGAACGAGTAGTTGCACTGTATGTTGTGGAGAAACTACATACCGGTTGCATAATTCCATGTAATAATCTGTTCCTCTTGAAGATACAGCGTTCCACACTGCTCCAGTTCTACTGTTTTCACAATGAGATGACTGGAAACAAAAGGGCTGGTTTGAAAAAATAATTTCTGACTCCGCTCATGTCAGCTGTAATACCTCAGCAAAATGGGGCGGACATGATAATCCCGGGCCTTATGCAAAATCAATTACATTTTATTTCAAGATTCTCAGTGGCTGAACAGGATATTATCTTATGTCCTGAACAATGTGTTGTTCCAGTTACTAAGGAGACCAGTAGCCCAAACTAATTTTGCCATGACGTAGTCTCAAGAAACTGAATGCAGTGTCAGTCACTGGGGTGTCATTACAAAGTGCTATTTACATTTAAATTTCTTATAACCCTTGAACAACTGATTTATTTCCTTTATAAATATGATTATGCAATTCTCTTCACACCCTGGAAAAAATGTTAAGCATCCAACCAATATGTCAGTAGTTAACCATTTAAAGGGCTACCTGTGAGCATAGGGTGTCTCTTGTCAAATTATTCTGTGCAGACTGCACTTCTGCGGTTTCCAGTGAGACGTCTATTAGAGCCTCAGCTCATAATGTGCTCCTCACTAATGAAACCTGCATATTGTTTCACAAAAGGTAACAAGTAAATGAAGCCATGTTGACTTCTGTCGTTGCATGTCACAAATAACAAGATTCTACAGGAATCAATACACCTATTTTACACAGTGTTTCTGGAGTCCACAGCTATTCAAAGTGGTCTCTAAATACCTCAAGGAAGGCAAGGCCTGGCTTTCTTCACAGACACTTGCTTCTTTTGTCAGAAACAACAAATATTCTGATGAGTTACTGATGCCCCATATAGCTGAAAACCATCCTGACAAACTACTCCAATGACCGGAGATGACAGGGCCTTGCTGCATTCCCTCTGTCTTCTGAACACACAGAACTGGTGTGAAAGCTGAGTGGACCGACTGCACCAGAGAGGCAGAGGGCTGAATACAGAAGAGTGCACAAGGCACTGTTTTGCTGGGATGAAATCAACATCCATCCATTCTTTCTTTTGCCAGAATTCCTTTTCTGCAATATTATTTGTCTTCCAATTTTGCTCTTTGAACTTTGTAATTATTTTTATATAAAAAGCTCCTCTGGGGTTCCCAATTTATTCTAGACTTAGAGAAATAAAACCATACCAACAGTATGAAATGAACCTCTGCCAAACAAACCACAGTGAGCAACTGCATGCACTCATCCCAAGAGACACCAAAACTACCCAGCGGGAGCACGATGTCCACTGGAGACTGGGGACATGCAATCGTAGCTCCAGCCCTCCACAACGAAACACATTTAATTATGCAATGTTCTAACTTCGGAAAGCATGACCCCGAATTTCAATCCGACCTTTTCCTGTCTGGCAGAAAATTCTTATAGCAAAGTAACTGCGAGTATCTCAGCTACTCTTTTTTTCTCTTCCCATCTCCTCGACTCAGCACTAGCAACCATGGTAAACAGATTGCTCCTACATTGTAAGAAATTATGAAAGGAAGGAACAGAGATCAAGCGTTTCTGGGTATGGGGGAAGTCAGCGGAGGCTCATTTTGCGTAGGGTTTCTTTTATTTCCCATCAATATGCCAGAAGCCTGACCTAAAGGATTCCCGGCAACTGACGCAAGGAAGTAATTAAGTCTCTAGGCTCATCACAACTTGGGCAGTCTCATGTGCAAAGACTGCGCTTGGAGTCAAACAGCTTTCCGTTTTATGGCAGAGACTTCTGTCATGTAGGGTTAACAGGGAAAGCCAAGCAGCGTGGGTCTCCGAGGGAACCTGCTGTTCCCTCCGGTGCTAAAATCTCCCATCACATTGGAATGGATTCGAGTTTAAATTCAAGTTTTTCTTTTTTCCTTTCTTTTCCTTTTTTCCTCCCCTTCCCACCCACACCCCGCCTGTTTTTTTTTTTTTTTTTTTTTTTTTTTTTTTTTTTTTTTTTTTTTTTTTTTTTTTTTTTTTTTTTTTTTTTTTTTTTTTTTTTTTTTTTTTTTTTTTTTTTTTTTTTTTTTTTTTTTTTTTTTTTTTTTTTTTTTTTTTAAGGTCGGCCTTCCTTGGCTTCACCTGCTTAGTCAACCAGCTTTTCTGGCACTTTCCTTCTTTGTACTCCAGGTCCTGCCCCTTAATAACATTAGCTACAGTTCTTCCTTTGGCGTGACTCACAGGAGAAAAATCCACTGTTCAGACAGTGTGGGGCTGTTGACTGCCTGAAATGCAAAATATTGGAAACTGAATGCATGATTAGCAGGTGTCAAGTCTCGCTAAGAATGTGGGAGGTGTCGGTTCCGCTGAGTTCTGGGCTACAGCGACCATTGCAGCGCGCGGCCGTGCTGCTCGCTCGCGTTCTGTGGGGCTCTCTGGTGAATTTTCTCACTAGCTGGCCTCCTGGCTCAATCATATGAAAATGCGTCTACCACCTGACATACGCAGCAAAAGCAAAGGCTTACCGTGCGTTTTACTTTCTAATATCTGTCGCCTTTTAACATCTCTATGTTAAACATCTGCTTTACTTTCTTTCTAGGACAGATAAAAGATGAAAAGCCATGTTTCTTTCATCCTTTCTTTTCTCGGTATCTCTCCTCTCTTCCTTCCTTCCTTGCCGCCTGCCTGCCTTCCTTCCTTTCTCTCTCTCTCTCTCTCTCTCTCTCTCTCTCTCTCTCTCTCTCTCTCTCTCTGTCTCCATGTCTAGACATAGAAACCAACACCACCTGCGTGCTGAGCAGTCTCCCTGAGCTATTCCACCCAACTCTACTGTTTATTTTAAATTAGAGTTTAAAGTACACGATATTAGTTTTAAGTTGAGTAACGTGGGCAATACATTGCTAATACAAAGACTGACTTATTTAATCATCTCACAGAATGTGTAAAGCATCTCCTTTTAAAAGCAGCATCAGAAGCAGGCAGAGTCCTTGAACCCTTCCAGGAGTGCCCATCACGGGTCCTCCGGCAAATTCCAGTCAGTGCGAGGAACCCAAGTTGACAGCGCAGCTCACACAGGCAAAGCCGTTACTGTATCAAGCAGACGCTGAAAATAGTTCTTTCATTTTGTTTCTCCTTAGGGGAAGACTTAGAATCTGAAGGAATATATGAATCTTGTTGGAAATTTGGGTCACTACAGCTTCTTGGTAGGGAACTTAAAAAAAAAATGCATTGTTGTCTTTTTTTTTATTGTTTCAGAAGAACAAAACTGTGATACCTGAGCTGGAAGAGCAGGTGACAGATTCACTGAAGAAGACAATTAAAGTGGCTAGTCTGCGCTTCCATTTCACAGCACAGCACTGAGTGAACTATGACGTGCCCGGGCGTGTGGGACCAGGTCCACACACAGCCTAAAGGCGACTTTACTGAACATACAGTCATATTCGACCGCAATTATTCAGCCATGTTTCCTGCTTTGCCCAAGTCTCTGACACGTCTCTTTTCTTTTTTTGGTACTGGCTCTTACTTTGGATGTGGACAGAAGACAGGCTCGCTTTACAGAACAGAGGCCGTGCCCTGAACAGGCCAGGCTCTGCAGAAAGCCTGCCCCAGCTCTCTGCCCGTTGCCTCGCAGTCAGAGTGCACTGATTTGCACGCGCGTGGTTGTGCAACACCAAGGTGCAAGTGCGGCCATCCTAACACACCCGATACAGAAGGAAGAACGCCGGCTTCTCTACCCGCGCTTGTCCCTCGAGTCCTGGGCAGGGAGGGTATCGGCTTCTCATTTGCTTGCATCGCTTTATCTCATTCCTTCACTTTAACTCTGTTTCAAACTCATAAAAAAGTCTTCCACTTTCACCTTGACCTGAGGTCAGGAGAAAAGACTTTGAGGTTACATTTGTAGGTTTCTATCCTGCCATCTCAGGGGACAGTGCATTCTCCAACCAGCTGTGCCTTTTGAAGTTTCACAGAGGTTCTATATTCTTTCTGGTTGCAATTTCTTGTGTTTTTTATTTTTAAGAATTCGCACTGATTAGTTAGCAACTGTGTTTTCTTTATTTTTTGACTGTTTGATCAGCTGCAAGAGCCTTCAAGGACGCTGTCCTTTATCAGTTCTTCACAAGATCATCATTCCTAAAGTCTCCCTCTGTTTTCCTCAGTGTTGATGTATTTCCTGTTCTGGAAAAAGTATAAAATACTGCTGCTAAGCCAAAAATGATTAGCATAGGCAAACCAAGTCACTCATATTTAAAGTAGCTATGTCAGAGAGGATATATGGTGTTTTCACTTTTCAAGGTAAAAGAATTACTCAATATTTAAATAATTATGTATTTGAAACAACATTACTTGTGGCAATAAATATATACTACCGTAAAAGGGACTTTGCTACATTTTGAATATATTTTACATGACCCTAATATTAGTAATACATATTTTTTTTGAATATTTTTATTATGCTTGAAATATGAGGAAAAGGGGGCCAGTGAGATGGCACAGTGGTCTAATAGAACTGCTTAGGAAAGCTTAGGTAACTGCAGGGAGTGTGTTTCGATCCCTGGCACCACATGCTGCACCAGCCCCACCCACAGGGCAGGCTGAGCTGGTTATAATATGAAAAAAAAAATTGAAGAAAGAAAAAATATGAGGATATAGCGACACAATCCATGTAATAAAAGAAAAAAGTGACAGTATCCATGTAATAATTCCATCCACAAGACAATATTGCATCCCTCAAGTCAAGGACAGTGTGTGTTTCTCAGCTTATGCTTCACATAAATGTGGGGTGAAACACAGATGTTAGGATATTGTCTCTCACTATAGCCTCAGTTTCTATTCAAAATCAAACCCAAGCCCATTCTGATGCAACTCAACTCTCAGACTTCTGAGCACTAAGATTTTCTATAGTTTATTAAAGCTGAACAAGAAAAAAGAACTCATAATTAATTACCACTGGGTCAGAAAAGCACGAAGGCATAGTCTAAAAATTCACTTGTCCATAGACCTAAAATGAAAGTAAAACCAAACGGAAACATGTATAATTTAATGCTTATTTTCTTTACTTAATTTCAATATAAAGTAGCAAGGAAAAAATTATGAGTCCTAAAGAAAATTGAAAATTTTCCATAAGTAATTTCAGATTTTATTTTGAAAAACTGTCCAAAAGGCCAAGGAAGTTCTGCAAGAAATTTGCTCACCAGAAAATTCATAACAAAATAAAAGAAAAGCAGAAAAGCGTGTGGGAAAAGTGCCCTTTTGGTTTGTGACGCAGAACTGCGTAGTCACCCAGGAGTCGCATGGCAACATCACAGGGAGAAACAAGGAGAAAAGTTTTCATCTTTTCACTTTATGTCAGGGCTGGACATCATCAAATTATCCTTGAAAAAACTTCTGAACAGCACTTACTTCAGCTCCTACTCAGGAACTTGTAAATGCCGCGCCATAGTGAGAGTGACACCAGAGCTGCTTCTGCTGGCATAATGTGGCACGGGGCAAGGGCAGCAGAGTGTGTTCCGGTCTGTGCTCTCCACAAACCTACTCCTGTCTGTACAATTGGAGAAGGAGCAAACTCTAGGGTGGGGACGTCTGTCAGCTAACAATGGGATTTTCTGAGGGAAATGAGTGTTCCTTTGAGTTTTAGAAAAAAAAGTCTTCCCCTCAAGCTGCTAAAATATATCCACATGCACACACATGCACACATACACAACCAAAAAGAGTCCTTCCTTCCTCTAGCTTCCTAAAAGGCATTCAGTCCTTTGTGGAAAACTCCATCCATTTCCCTCTGGACACTTGGAATCTGTTTCTATGCCTTAGCAAATGCAGACCGACCTTTATAAGCCATGAGAGGTGACGACCAAGGCAAGTGACTTGGAGCAGGGGCCAGGAAAGGTGGCCTGGACATCCCACATACGACTACTGTGATTTGGGGGTTGTTAATTACTCTTTTTTGCATTTTAGTTAATTTATAAGAGAATGAAGTATCTCTCAGGATGGTGCTCACTGAAGTAAATAATGTGGTACAAATATAAACTCTAACAGCACTTGATAAACATGAACTGTTTCTATTACTAGGGCGTGACACAGAACCTAATAATTTTGCCATATTCTAGGTAAATAATATTCCATAACAATGAACTCTTTTTTGACATAGGCCCCTCACCGATGCTGAAAATACATCCAGAAATAGTGTCATTCAAACAAGGGCAAATGTCATTTAACTTAGATATTTTATTATTTAAAATATTCTAACGATAGCATACAAAGAAAAAGTAAAACCCACATCATATATTTACTACAATCAAATTTACCACAATCAAAAAATGCTTCTAGGAACATTTAAGAGTCTTGAATGCAGATTTGACATAAACTACAATTAGAGTATTCAATTTATATATCATAAAAATGTACCTTAATGGTTTCACATATTGTAAAATAGACTCCATGATTATCATTCAATTAAATTAATGAGAATACTTAAAGAAGGTAATGGTGCTATTTTTGTCTGACAGTGAATATAATTAATATAAGCTTTATTTACATTTGGGGTTAATTTTAGATGATCTTAGAATAAAATAAATAGTTGAATAAATAAGAGGCTAAAATTACTACTATGATACTGCAGAGTCCCTTCTACCAGGTGTTACACTGAAAATCCACTTTTTACAGGAGATTACTTGGAGAAGAAGTAGAAAATTAGAGATTATAGTAACAGAATATAAGGATTAGAAACCGTTCAGGATTTTTATCTTTTAATGTTGAAAAGGTTGCACCTTAAGGCCGCAGAAGTTACTCAACAAATTAGGAACAAATTTAAAACTAGAATCTATATCTTTTTAGATGTTTACTATTTAGATATACTGTAGATTATTACATTATTGAAAAATTGTCAGTATGTAAGTTCATGATCCTCACTTTAATTTTTCATATAAATATAAATGTTGGGTGATGTGGTTTCTAATTTGACTTTTTGTACAAAAACAAAACTGAATTTTCAGGCGGGTAGTGGCTCCAAGGAGACCTGGTTTCATTTTGTTTTGCTCTAAATCCTTCTTCTATAAAATAAAGCAGAATGAAAAGCTCTCAGATTCACAATATTTATTAATCATGGCACTTAGAATTAAATGAATTTTGAAATCATAATAAGCAGAACTTAAACTGTGTATAAAAAGCAAAGCAATTCATACGTAAATAATGAACAATAAATCCATAACTTTCTAAAATGTGACTGGAAGATTATTCAGCCCGTCTTCTCTCTAAAAACTTCTAAACTATTCTAGTAATTGAACTACATAGTAAACACTTTTCTCCTTCACAGGTAGAATTATTGAATGCTTTTTTGTAGCTTGTTTTTGGGTGTTGTTTTTAGTATTTTACACATGTTTGCACTAAAACTGAATGTATGTCTCATGTAATTCAAAATTTTAAACCTAAAGCCTAAAAACGTAGAACTTTTTAATTCTATGAAAATATTTTCTTTCCCAGAGAAAAGCAAAAAGGCAGATCATATGCTTATTAAGCCATAAATATCTCTATTCTATGTGATGCTCTACGCATACTGATGGATATTTACCTTAAAGAATGAAATCATCTAATTATTAAAATAATAACAATTCACTTTTCTTCTGTCTATCTTTTCAATTAGCATCCGTCTTATTTCTTTTTATGACCTCAAAATGAGTGGTACTTTATGCACCTGCGGAGAAGGCTGGGCTGGGATCCCCGTTCACGTTCAGCATGTGCGCCCGTGGTGCCCTCGCCTCAGATCCGCTAAATGTGAGAGATGGGCTCGCTGTGATACACAGCAAGGCGCGGGGAGGACCTCATTTCCTGTGTTCCAACATTTGACCGATCTTAAAGAAACAACACCCAGCAACCTTGTCATTTCAATTTTTCACACTTTGGTCTGTATGTGTTTTATGTCTCAACAAAGACTTATCTCCCCAACCCACTGCCACAGGATAATTCTCTGTGACAAAGCTGAGTCTCCGTCCCCAACCAAATGAAAAAAGAGCAAATCCCCAAAGAGAAAAGTAACGGTCACAGCCATTTCTACGGATCCCAATCTCACAGACCAAGGAGGGATCCATGACAGTTCACCGCGACTATAAGCTAGTAGAATAGGCCCCAAAGGGATCGGAGGTTCTGTAAAGGGATTTTGTTCCAAGAATATTCTCTCTGAGCCCTCCAACAGAGAGAAGCATTTTTAACAAGTAAGGAAGCTGTGTTGGCACAACAGACAACATTTTCAAGCTGGGCAGAGATGCAAATAGGTACCAGGGCAGCGATGCTGGTGTCTGTCACCCACAGGGCACACTGGTCATTCCTTTTCCTTGGTTGTTTGTTTAATAGCGTTTAGAGGGAGAGAAAACAAAACGTTGTGGAAACACTTATGCTGTAAATAACGGCAGCTTTCAAAATATGAAAGGTCCTCAAAAGCTTTCCACCTGTTTTCCTTTATAGGTAAGGGTTAGAATGCAGGTTGACAGCCAAGACAGAACAGGGCAGAACAAAAGCAATGGTTGAACAAATTCTGAAGTGTGTTTAAAATTGCACCTGGAACACCATGGCCCACTCCCAAATGATCTGCTTAATAAGATAAAGCTGTTTTATGTGGCGTGTCTACACTCAAATGCATCCCCAAATGCTTTACACATTTAAATAATGCATTTAAAACAACCATTGTGTGATAAGATGATGCCCCAGATCACTAGGAGTCCTGAATTAATACACTCTAATGATCTGCCCCAGAGGGGCCTAGGAAATGCCTTGTTGCTGGGCAGATTACGGTAAGGGCTTCAGGGCTGCATAATTAAGGGGGGAGGTGCTTAATAGCTGGCATTCCTCCTAGATTCTAATTTTCTTTTCTTTTCTTTTCTTTCCTTTCTTTCTATTTATTTATTTATTTATTTATTTATTTATTTATTTATTTATTTTGGTACTCAGCTGGATTTTATTTTTTTTAAAAATATTTTTATTTTTATTGGTACATGTTTGCAGTGTATAATTGCTACATTCCTCTTCTTCTATTTGAAAAATCCTTAGGGGCTATTCTGCGGGCAAAGCCAGACCAAAGAAATTTGTCATATCTGAGCAAACATCTGGAATCTTGCCTTGAAGAGGGGCAAGACACTGGAGCATGGTAGCGGCAGGAGCAAGCCAGGCTCACCTCTTATAACATCTTTCCAGAAAGAGGTAGGCGTTGAGCTCTTACTCAAGCACCTTCATGTCTACGAATACAGCTCCAAAGCCCTGATGAAACTTTTCAGTTGGCCCTGTGCACCTATGGCCTTCTACACCTTCAAGTCCCTCATGTATGGTGTATCCCAAGTAGGATAGGGGTTTTGAGCTTTACCTGTGGTACTGCACTGGCTCTCTAACACAAAAGCCGACGTTTGAAGTGCAAAATAAATGTGTTACAGGGTTTTTAAGTTAAACTCACAATGCTATATTCATTCACAGGAGTTCATGTAATCATTACATGTAATTTGTCCTTACCAAGGACTGAAAACTGAGCCCTAGGACCGAGCTCTGTGCTACCTCTTTCTTGCTTCTTATAGAAGGACAGAAAATGTCTCCTACAGCTTTTTGCCCAAGTTCTTCCTCTGTCTAATTGAGTATGGGAGCAGGACTGAATTTGTGGCTCTGAAGTTCACTCAGCCACAGGTGTACAGTGAGCCTGGGCCAGCTTGCAAGCTGATGCTGGTCTGGAACCCAGCTTCAGCGGCTCATTGCTAGCGGTTGGACAGATGTCACGCACTGCTGGGCAGCAGAATGTGCTCTTCCCCTTGCCACAGAGATTAGCCACAGCCTGGGATGCTGGCTCTTTGCTGGAAGGAATAGAACAGGAGCTCACTGCTGAGTTATTATCTGGGCTCTATTATGTTTTTACATTTTTCAAAAATCTTTAAGCTAGATCTTTGACATTCAACTGCCTCTAAAGACATGTGCCACCTGATGAGAAGCTTTGATGTGCATTTTGAGGATTAAATAATCTAGATAGAAGGCAATGTGTTTCCAGCCAAGAAGAAAACTATGGAGAAAATTTTGCCTCCTGCAGCTAAACTCTGTTGGCAGTCAATACCTTTTAGCTTCCCCTCTATATTTGATTTCATACATATTTACAGACTGTTTTTCCTCTTAGTGCTAATTCTTTTGAGACCAAATTAAGAACAAAGATAGCAGGAACAGGCCTCATCAAATAAAAATGTAAATACACTGCATCTCATTTGTGCTTTAAGAAATGTTATTTAAATATTTTTTGTGAAGTGGAATAGTCTGGCTCTATCATTATTAGAGTGACGGAGAAAGTAATAACCTAACAAGCTAGTGTAAACCACACAGGGAAAGGCAGGCCTATTCACTCTGCTCAAGTGACCTACTTTGGAATGAGATTTTGTTATCACTTGAAGAAAGAAAGTAATAGTGGTGTTAATGGACATATTAATGATGCCTGTCACAGATGCGTTTTACTGTATGTTGCAGGAAGCATGGTTAACTTTGCTTCTCTTTTGTGGAGGAAGGGTACTTACTATATTTTAAGAGAGCAACATAAAAGATAATTTCTTTTTTTTTTTTTTTTTTTTTTTTTGGCTTTTGTTTGTTACACTGTGGTTTGGGAAATTACACAGGAAAGATTCATATGATATAGTCACAAGATAAATACTCTGCTCAACTTTAGATCTTTTTTTTTTTTTTTTCTTTGAGACTCTTTCTAAAACGGTATCATACTGCATTATCAGCAGTAGCCAGAGAGTAAATCAAAAGAATCACTGTAGCGTAGTAAAATACGGTATTCATTAAATATTACAGTAAGAAAGAAACATTTTTAAAAGGAGACTTTCAAAGGAAAAAATTCCAACTCTCAGTCAGAAATTAGTATGCATTTTTTCAGATGTCAAAAGGCTTTTCTTGCACATTCCCAATTGTTGAGATTTGTCTTTCTTTTAAAAAGAAACGCTCTATCACGCCTAAAGTGGGGACCTTTCTCTTCTGCTTACAGGCTGAAATTTTGTATTTATACCAAAGGGAACCTCTGGAACAGCACTCTGGGTGTGATATGTCAGCTGCCAATGCTTTAAGGACAGTAGCTCTCCTCTAGCTCTCTGGGAGACCCTACTCTGGCCTCACACCTCCCCACATACACAAGCCTTGGGTTTGTTTATTGTCTCCTTTTTCTTTTTACTAAGGGAAGGAAGAGTAAGAAGTAGGAGCCCCCTGCCTTACTGGTTGTTTGCTTACTCTTTTCTTCATGCGTTTGCCCCAAATTCTGTTTGACTCACTCAAATTGTGTTTGTCTTTATTGACCCTCCATGAAGGACTCACCAGTTAACCTTTATGAATCTAAAACAAGCTTGACTGTACACAACTGAACACTGTTTTAAAACTTGGCTGGTTCCGTAGTACATGGTGAATAGAGGGCATATGGCTCAATGAAATGAGCTTCTTGCGTAAGGAGGAAAGAATGACCGTGCTATTTGAATGCCCAGAGAAGAAAATTAAGATTGCTCTGAGAGAAAATCTTTCTAATTAAACATGTTTTGTGTGCTTGAAGGACAGTCCTCTACTGCTCCACAGACAAGATGTGTTCACACTGATGACAAAGCAAGCTTTAAACATCTCAAGATAGGAATAATGAAAATTACCCTAACTCTTCCATAGCATCATAATCAAAAGAGTTCGAAAAAATTCTTTCCAAAGTGATTTATACAAATAAGTGTTTCCAAATCTCAAAGGTTCTGTCCCAATAATTAAAGGTGTGACTTTTGCATTTGTTTTGCAATTGATGTCCCTGGAGGCTAATTTAGAGTACTTATTCACCATCATATTAATTTATTTCTTTGTGCTACATCTTACATGATTTAGTTAACATCTACAATGTCCTTGCTTTCAAATGTAGATTTTTCCTTTCGAAATCTTGCTCCATAGAAGAGCTGCATATGAAATGCATTCGGAGCCCCATACTGACTATTTTCACACATCTCCGTTGACAGTCAGATGCTTAAAAATCGCAATGCACACAGAAATACCATCACCCTTTATTTAATGCACCATTGACATCATTTCTAGATTCTCCGGGTGGTCCTTACATTTGGAAATGAGTACCCCACTCAGAAATTTTAATCTCGAGACCATCATCTTGAACTCAAGTAAATTTACCTGTTCATAATCAGTAAGTAGGATTAGTCACATATCTGGCTTTCTTGAATATCTATATAACTCACATTTCATCTATGCTAGCTGGATACAAATTTAAATTTAAGAAACTGCAAAATGAAAACACAGACCAAAATTAACACCAGCTACTTCTGTGTGGCAGACAGCTCATTTCAGAAGTCTTACCGATTGATCGCTTCCTTGAGGGCTGCTGAGAAGTGCTGGGGTCTTCCAGGACTTTTGTTGTCTTCTGGAAGCCTCCCTCTTGGCCCCCAGATTCTAAGTAACCTCGTTAGCATATCCCCTTTGCATGTAAAAAGGGATGTACACTGTAACCTGAGGCCAGGCCTACCTTAATTAACATTTCAAATCAGAGACTCTAAGCAGATATTTTACAGAGGTACAAAAAGGCAAAGAAACTGGCAGGGTGGGATAAAGCCAAGCCTATGGAGGCCTAATTTACTGAGCATTATTAAACAACGATTTCCTAAAGTGATAGCAAAGAGAGAAATAGATTTCTACACAGAGTAATGAGCACTGAGATGCTAAGCTCATGTCTTTTAAAACAGGAACAGTTGTGTTTGATTTTATTCTTCTAAGGAGGTTAGACCACAATAAGAAATTGAATGACTTAACGGGGGCTGCTTGTGCTTTCTTAGGTATCTATCTGTTTCTACTGACATCTCCTCCATAAAACATCCTTGCTTTAACCATTCGAATTACTAGAATTTTCTGATAGAGAAGTAAAATATTTGAATTATTGAGCAGAATGACTCAAAATAGAACTATTCACTGGCCAATCAGATTCCAAAGTGTTTTGTTGGTACTGTTTTAAGCATTTTATTTGACCATTTTTGAATGTTGGGATCCAGCAAACTTTCCAAGTTTCGAGGTGATCATAGCCAAACTAAATGGGTGGAAATATTGATCCAATTAATTAACAGCTGCTTGTTACTGTGCCTTCAAGATCAATCAAATATGCCTTGTAACTTTTTCTTTGGGGAACAAATGTTTTGGAGACAACTGGGGTATAAATTATATATAAATAAGTAAAATAAGCACCTGTCTTTGTAGACCTAACAAATGTTCCCTCCAAGTATGATGTAGTTACATCGTCAACCCAGTCATCACCTTGGGAGAATGGCCATGGAATTCAGTTATTATTATTATTATTATTTTATTATTATTATTATTATTATTATTATTATTATTATTATTATCTTTATTTTATATATTCGGTACCAGGTATCACACTGGGATTACAGTCATGCACTGCCATGCTTAGTCTCAGTGGCCAGCTCAGCATGTCAGGGCTGGTGTGGCATGTGGTGCAAGGGATCAAACCCAGGTCTCTCCACTTGCTAAACAGAAGCTTAGTCTGCTGAGCTGTCGTGCCAGCCTAGGCTTCCAGTAC
>PVJA010024477.1:0-31637 GCA_004027025.1 Myocastor coypus | reverse complement strand
AGGAAAAAATAATTCATCATCTGCAAGACGATGCGAAAATGAACAACGTGAGAATAATGGGAATCAATGAGAAAGAAGGAGTCAATACAAATGATATAAAAAGAATATGGGCAGAAGTAATAGCAGAAAACTTCCCAAACCTGAGAAAACAATCAGACATTCAGGTAACTGAAGCCTACAGAACCCCAAATAACATCAACCCAACTAAAAACACGCCAAGACATATAATAGTCAAGACACAAAAACAGTAAGGTACAGCACCCAGGGGAATTCTCTGAGAAATGTGGTTCTGGCTCCAACAAAACCCTAGAATTTGCTTTTTTTTAAATTTAATTTTATTTTAGGCCCGGCAGAATGGCTCAGTGGTCTAAAGCGCCTGCTTGGGGAAGCTTGGGTGGCCTCAGGGACCACAGTTCGATCCCCGGGACCACATGCTGCGCCAGCCCTGCCATCAGGGCAGGCTGAGCCAGCCATAAGGATGAGTGAATAAACAAACAAAGGTTCTGAAACAAGAAAAAAAAAATTTATTTTATTTTGAAGAGTGAAAACAAAAGCAAAAACAAATAGAAAGACAGAAACAGGGTAACATATAACGATGCATATGTCACATATTTTCAAAGCAAGAATAGCAAATTAACAATGTTTGTTATATCATTTATTTTTATTGTCAGATCCATTGCTCAGATTAACAAATATAGTTATGCAAGATTGAATATTAATATAGGCAAATAATTATAAGCAAATAATTGAATATTAATGCTTGCTTTCAATAAACATTAATTTTTCTTGTCTTTTTTACTTTTTAAAAAATTTATTTTAAAGAGAGTATAATAATAATAAGACATTAGAAATGGTACACATTTAGAAGATCAAGATGAGAAGTATTCCACCATGGTGTTTGTATTACACATTGTTGTCATCAATGTAGTTTCTTGGATTGCAGATATCAGCATACAGAGTTAGTCAATGTGAAAATTCTCAACATTAACTGCTATTTTCAAGAAGCTCATGGAAATTATTAGTACAATTATCACAGTCATCCTGTTCATATACTTGCATGATTTTTCCCTTCCTTTTTTTCCTATATTTTCTACTTTCCCTCATCTTTGTTTAATCCTTTTGTTCACTAATCTTTCCATTTTACTATAACTATTCTACTTTTCAGGTTTTATTTATTCTTTCAAGTTCTCACACTAAGGAGACAACATGATATTTACACATCTGTGTCTGATTTATTTCACTTATGAGTATAGCCTCTAGTTGCATCCACTTGCCCACAAAGGCCTCAGGTTTGTCTTTCTTTATAGCTCAGTAATATTCTATTGTATTTTTAAAAAACACATCTTTTTCATCCATTCCTAATGGGCATTTTGATTGTTTCCAATATTTGGCTATGATAAATTTTGCTGCCCATAAACGTGGTGCACGTATATCATTGTGGTATGACATTTTCAGGTTTTTTTGGAAAACACCCAAAAGGAGAATAGCTGGAAAACGGGTGTCTTAGTTACTTTTTACTCATTGCTGGAACAAATACCTGACACTCACAATGAAGGAAGGAAGGGTTTATTTAGCTCACAGTTACCGGAGGTTTCAGTCCATATTTGGCTGCCCCAAGGTTAAGTGGAACAGGGCAAAGAGCAACCAGCTCATGGTGACAGAACAGCAACAAAATAGTGGCAGAGGTAGCCAACCAAACAGGACAGCAGAGAGCAACAGCTACCACTTTAGTCTGTCTCTCTGTCGCTTTTTATATTACATCAGGCTTTCTGCCTTAGCCTGTCTGCCTCAGGCCACACCTATAATTCCCAGCAGTATTCAGACCCATAATCTCATCAGTACTACAACACATAAGTCCCAGGGACTCATGAGTCAAGTCTCAATCTATAGAAGTTCTGCCCCATGATTGCATGAAGCTTTGGGGGAACAACTAGACATAAACCATCACAATGGGATTTCCAGTCTTAGCTGATTCCTCCCCCCGCCACCCAGGAACTGGGGATCAAACTTAGGACCCTACACTTGTCAGGCAGGCACTTGCGCCCCTGAGCTCTCTCCCCAGCCCTAAAACTTGTGTTTTGTTTTGTTGTTGTTGTTTTTGTTTTTTGGATGATTTGACTACCTTAAGGGCAGGTGTCATGCACCATGTGGGGCAGGGTATTAATGACAGCAAAATTACCAATGCAATGCCCCTTCCAGAAGAAAGGCTATCAGAAATCAATTTTAATGTATTCTTCACAGAGAGTTGGGCAGAATCAAGAGACTAAGGAGGCAGGCCTGAGCTGAGGCTATGACTAGAAGGCCCCAGGATGAAGGGCTGGCTGGAGAGTGGTGTGGAGCTCTTATCCAGCAGGTGAAAGGCCCTGCACTACAGTAGCTGCCTCTTTCTGGAGAGCACTGCGATTACATCTCTCTCTCTCTCTCTCTCCCTCCCTCACTCTCTCCTTCTCTTTCTCTTTCTCTCTCTCTCTCTCTCTCTCTCTCTCTCTCTCTCTCTCTCTCTCTCTCTCTCTCTCTCTCACACACACACACACACACGCATGCACATACCCTGCTGGTCTGCACTGTGTTCCCTGAGGCCTCATGGATATTTTTTTGCACTGTATTTTCTTTTCTTTTATTTTTCTTAACAAGTAAGAATACATATAGTACAGAATTTCAAAACAAGAAAAATTTACCAATGGTTACATTACATATTTTCATCATCAAAGCAATACAGATCAACAGACATAGGTAAGTAAGACTAATCAAACAATTAAACATTAACACTTTCAATGAATGTTAATTTTTTAACTCTTCCAAATGCATTTTGTATTCAAGTCACTCTTCTAAAAAATGTATAGAGGTTGAGAATGCAGAAAACGCAAGGTCCTGAAATTGATTCCTGGTACCACCCAAAATTTATTTATTTCTTCTTTTGAGTCCTTACACTAGGGAAATCATGATATTTGCATATGTAGGTCTGGTTTATTTCACTTATGAGTATACGTTCAAGATACATCCATTTATATATGAAGTCTTCTAGCTTATCATTCCTTACAGCTGAGTAACAATCCATTTTACGAAAATACCTCATCTTTTTCAACCATTCTTCAGATAAGGCCTCATGGATATTGTCTCTGCTGTGACTGGCCCAGGCTCCATGTTTGGCAAAGAGTTCCCCTCCCTGGAATTTTCTCAAGGATCCCGAATTTCCACTTGGAAGGAATTGGTTACCTGAGGCTTTGGGGTTTGTAAGGAGCTAGTTTCCCCCTAGACTGGCCCTGCATAGGGAAGCTCACAGCCCGCTTTCCCCTCCTAAAATAGATGGAGCCAGCATCCTCCCAAAGGGCCAAGGAAGCCCTGGGAGTCAGCAGGGACCTCCTGAACACCTGCACTGAGTTTGCCCACAAGATGTGGGAATGATTGCATGCAATGATCTCCCTTTCAAATTTAGAAACCATAAATAAACTGTACCTCATAATTGTATCTAATTTTTATTATTATGTATCAATTAACATAAATTTAAATTATAAAACTATAAAGACTAGCCAGACTACAGAAAAAAACAGGATGCCATGTTACCCTGAACTAGCCTTCTGCTGCAGGTGCTGCCGTATTATTCTTTTCCCTCCTGCCAGCTGCTTTCCTACCAGTGGGGAATAGTAATAGCCAGGACTTACAGAGAACGGATCAAATGGTAAGATTTTTCCACAGGTTTCCATAGCCAGCTAAGAGATATTTCCTCAGATCCATTCACTATTCTGTGTCTGAGCAGGAGGACAAGAACAACAGAGCTGCCGTCTAGGTCCAGAGAGGGAGCCGAGCTGTGAGCACCGCCCTGTCCTCACCAAGCTCCACGTGGTCCCCAGATGACTCAAGCAGATGCTGCCCTGGACGGGTACTGCAGAGGGACAATACAACTGAGGATACATCTTTGATATAGCATGCCGCCCAAACACCAACTACTAGGATTGCCATACACAATCGTTCAAGCACGTGGTGAAAATGAGATATTATTAGTATCACCCTTTTTTGTTTTCTTTTAAAGCAAACATCCACTTGAGAGAGTATAGCAATCACTGAAATTACATTACAAGCAGCACACATCTAGAAAATCAGAATGACAAGCATTCCAAGCATGATTTTAGTCTTACGTGTTGCTACTCTGAGAGTCAGGAACCTGCTGGAGAGTCTTAGGACCACTGTCTAATTCATCCTATGTACATAAGTGCATGGTTTTTCCCCTACCAAATTTCCTAACTTGTCTGCTTGCTGTTTCTTCATTGTTTAGTCCTTAAGTTCTTGATTTTCATTCAGCTATGTTATGCCTTTCCCTTTTTATTTCTTCTTTTGTGCTCTTCCACTAGGGGGAGACTATACGATATTTATACATGTAGGTCTGGTTTATTTCACTTACAAGTATATCTTCAAGATACATCCACTTTTATATGAAGTCTTCTAGTTTATTATTCTTTATAGCTGAATAACACTGCATTGTATAAAAACATCACATCTTTTTCAATCATTCTTCAGATGATGGGCATTTTGGTTGTTTCCACGATTTGGCTATCACAAGTTGTGCTGCTATAAACATAGGTGTACAGATATCACTATGGTATGATGTTTTCAGTTCTTCTGGGAAAATTACCAGTAGGGGGATAGCTGGATTGAGTGGGATTCCCAGTCTTAATTTTTTTAAGGAGTCTTCACACTGATTTCCATAATGGTTGCACCAGTTTGCATTCCCACCAGCAGTGGAGAAGGGAGAAATTTGATTTTTAATAAGCAGACAAAGTCATCCAAAGCCCTACTTTAAAGAAACCCATTTTAGTACAGAAGTAAACCAGGCAGGGGGTGACCTCCTACTGGTAGGGGTCAGAGAATAAACTGCTCTTGCATCTGCACTTTACCTTATCCATAAAATCTGAGTATACACATCACTTTGTCAGAGAAATCCAAAAAGTTTAATGTCAGGACGGGGCTCTCGCAAAATAGAGTGTAAAGAGTAGATTTTGAGCCAGGCTTGGTAGTGCACACATAATTCCAGCACTGAGGAACCTGAGGCAGGAAGATCTTAATGAGTTCAAGGCCAGCCTGGACTACATAAAGGAGTTCAAGGCCAGCCTGCACCACATAGTGAGAAAGTCTCCAAAAAAAAAAAAAAGAATGGATTCTGAGGACTCCCAAAATTGGCAAATCTTAAAGGACTACCAGTGTGACCTCAGATTTCTTTCCTTCAGGACTCTGTTCTGGCTAAGAATTATCATTTGTATTTCTTCATCTGAGAAGTGTGTATTGATTTCAGATCCCCATTACTAGATTAGGCCTTTGAATTTCAGGGGCTTCGTTTTTAAAAAATCCTTTATATGTCCTAAATAGAAGCTCGTGTCTGAGGGACAATCAACTGAATTTTTTTCCTAATTCATGGATTTTCTTTTTACTCTGTTGTAATATCTTTGGAAATGCAGACAATTTTCAAAATCTGACATTTGAATTGTTGATTCTTTGAAGTATTTCCCATGTAGTTTAGTTTTGGTTCATGAACTCTCTATACCTATGTCTTTAAAATTTTTACCTACTTTTTCCTCCAATAAATTTAGTGTTCTCGTTTTTTATTTATTTATTTTTATTTAGTATAGGGTCTGCCGAGTGCATAGATCAGACTCGTAGTGATCCTCCTGTTTTAGCCTCCCAAGCACTGGAATGACAGGCATGTGCCACCATGCCCAGTCTCAGTGTCCTCTCAGCATGCCCCAGGGGCTGGGCCAACATGGCATAACAGGGTTATGTTTTAATATTTAAATCTTTGATCCAGTTCGACATTAGTTTAGTGTATGGCAGTAGGCACGGGTCTAATTTTAGGTTTTGGTATGCATAAAGCCAGTTTTTCCAGCATCATTTGTTAAAGAGGTTATCTTTCTTCCGATCAATGTGTTTGGCCCAGTTTTCAAAGATAAGGTGGCTGAGTGTGTTTGTAGTTGTGTCTGCTTCTTCTCATCTATTCCACTGATCCTCATGTCTGTTTTTTTTTTTTATGTCAGTACAATGTTAATTTTATCACAGTGGCATTGTACTATAATTTCAAGCCAGGAATTATAATGCCTTCTGCCTTTCCTTTGTTGTCCAGAACTACTTTTCCTATTCTAAGTCTCTTCTGGCTCCAGGTGAACTTTAAGAATGTTTTCTCGAGACCTGCGAGGTATGCTATCATATTTCAATTGGGATTTCATTGAATCTATATAATAATTGTGAGGGTATGGCCATTTGAGACTTGTAGATTTAATAACAAAATTCAGTAGCATAGCAGGATACCAAGTTAACATCAAAAATCAATATTTCTGTATACAAACAACAAACACATCTAGAGACAAATTAGGGAAACAACACCTTTCATAATCAATGTCTGAAAAATTAAATACTTAGCAATTAATCTAATAGAAGCAAAAGATTTATACAGTGAAAATTACTTTGAAAAAAGAGATCAAAGAGGATTTCAGAAAGTAGAAACATTCCTTGCTCATGGATAAGGTTTCCTTTTTATATAAATAGCTGTTTGATATTTTTCCATCATATGAGTGAACCATAATTCATTACCCAACTTCTATTGCTAAATATTTAGATTGTTCCAAATTTTCATGAGTATAAATAATGCTATTATGAATAAACTTAGCCATAAAAGTTGCATATCATGTATATAGTTGAGAGGTATTAGTAGGCCAGATACCTAGCAATTCACTGGCTGGTGACAGTATGTTCACATCTATAATGTTGATAAATGGTTCCAAGATGCTCTTCCTAGCTACAGTGCCAGTTTTTGCTCTGTGCAGTATGTGAAATAGAGTTTATTTTCCCCACTTTCATTTCCACAGTAGGTTAGCAGACTTTCAGATCTGCATATTGATGTTTTTACTTTGCTTTTTTTTTTTTTTTTTTTTTTTTTTTTTTTTTTTTAATCTTTTTGAGACAGAGTCTTGCTATGCAGCTCAGGCTGGCCTTAAGCTCATTTTTGTAGCCCAGACTGGTCTTGAACTCACACTGATCCTCCTGTCTCAGCCTCCTAAGTGCTGGAATTACAGGCGTGCACCACCACACCCAGCTTATTTTACTTTTTTATGTTTAAACAGTCTTGTTAAGTTGCTTAAAGTTGGGATTTTCCTGTATCAACCTTCTTTGCTACTGGGGTTTCAGGCATGCACCTCCATGTATAGGTAACAGTTGCTTAAAGGTTATTCGAAGTTTTGAAGCTGAAATCACATCAGTGAAATTTTTTACTTCTTAATTATTTTTTTCGTTAAAATCCTTATATTTCTTTTGTACTTTCTATGTATCAAATTTTAGTATCTAACAGTATCCCCAACTATCTAAAAAGGCAATGAAGGTAATCTTCCCTTTTCTAACCATATACCTGCATAAGGCTGGATTTTCTTCATAAACTTCAACCAAAACAACACACTGCAACATGAAATAAAGAAACTAACATGAAAATTGAGCTGCTTTCCACTGAGCCAAACACATGAGACTTGCAAACACAAAACACCACTCTTCTCCCTAAATTGTACTCATCCATATCCTATGGGTTCTATCTATAAAGACTGAATTAACTGCCAACTAAAAAATTCAGGAAAATATTGTACCTGTATTGGACATTTACAAACTTTTCTTTCTTGTCATTATTTCCTAAACAGTAAAGTGCAACAAACTGTTCACTTTGAAAAAAATTAAAAAAAAAAAAATATATATATATATGGTTCTGAAATCCTCATACACTCATAGGTGGTGCTTTTTGGAGCTGGCTGCATCTAGGTTGTGTGGTACTGGGATTAAGGGCATTTGGTGCTAATGTAGTCCACTGATTAGCTTAGCATAGTTTGGGGGGTGGATAATGGAAAGGCCCAATCTGGTGACACCATCCAAAAGGCTTATTGCTTGAATGGGATGAAAGAGAAAGGGAGGGTTGGTCCGGCTGCCTCATCATTTGGGGCACCCTGACTGCTCAGCCAAGGACTGTTTCTCCTCTGGGATGAGTCTCTGCCATGTCGCCCTGCCTTGGAGCCAGCCAAATGTGGACCGAAACCTCTACAAACTGTGAGACAAATAAGCCTTTATCCTTAACTTATGTAAGTTATTTTGGGTCATCAATGAGAAAAGTTGCCAAGATATTTGTTTATAGCTGTTTTTTTTCACTTTCTATTTGTGAAATTGAGTAGCTACTCATGCTCACCAAAGGCCTTTTGTGTCTTCCCTCTAGAGTTGACATCTTTATTTGGGGGGGGGGTTGTTGTTGAGTAATGCTTTTCTTATGGTTTTGTAGGAACTTTTCATGAAACAAGAAAACAAAACCTTAATGATAAGAGTTGTACACATTTTCCTTCAGTTGTTTGAATTTTTATTTCCTGCTGGTGATTGCTGTTATAATGAACTTTTTTATTTTATATGGATCAATTTATCCAACTTTTCTTTTAAGACCTTGAAGTTTTCTATCATTCTTAGAAATTTCTTCTACATTCCAAGATGGATATTTCTTCTTTCATCTACTTCTCTTTAAATCTTATACATAGCCGGGTGTAGTGGCGCACGCCTGTAATACCAGCACTTGGGAAGCTGAGGCAGGAGGATCGCTGCAAGTTTGAGACCAGCCTGGGCTACAAAAGTGAGCTGAAGGCCAGCCCGAACTGCATAGCGAGACCCTGTCTCAAAAAGAGAGAGAGAAAAAAAAAAAAACCTTATACTTAAGTCTTTGATCCATCTGAAATTGATTTTTTGGTATGAATTATGACATAATGGATTCAATTTAATTTATTTCTAGAAAGGCACTCAAATTGCTTCAATACCATTAACTGAACATCTCATTTTCCCACTCTCCTGTGAGAGGCATCTTTATGGGATGCTGAAAACACAGTAAATGTCAAGTACTATGCCATAATTACTTCTGAGGATTTTGTACTCTGTTCCTTTGACTTACCTAGAGTAGGTTAGCCCTGCACTGTGTAAATCGCTATTTCTTTATGTTTTATTATCTGGATTGTTTCCCACCTCTTATTTTTCAAACTTTTTCAAAATTTTTGCCCATGTATTTTTCAGATTAATTTAAGTGGCACATTCATTACTTTTAAAAATCTGCCTTACAGGGTTTTCACTGAGCTTGCAATAAAAGGACAAGTGCAATGGTTGATGTTGAACCTCACTCCTCTAAAATAAAACATGCCAGCCAGGCGTGGTGGCTCATGGCTGTAGTCCCAGAACTTGGGAGGCTGAAGCAGGAGGATCAGTGTGAGTTTGAGACCAGCCTGGGCTACAAAAGTGAGTTCAAGGCCAGCCTGAACTGCATAGAGAGACCCTGTCTCAAAAAGATAAAATAATAATAATAATAATAATAATAATAATAATAATAAAACATGCCTTTCCATTTATCTACATTTGATTTTTCTTTAAGATTTTGATATCTTTTAAATTTAATTTACCTTTCCCATTATGATGCAAGTAGCGTCTTCCATAGCAACTTATCTTTGATTGCTGTTTTTAGTTTTTAAAGACTATTTATGTCTACTTACTTTTTATCATGCCCAATTATTTCCATATTATTTGACATAATTTTTCAGAAGACTTTTTAAAAGTTTCTCAGCTATTTCATCTATGAACAGTAATCATGTTAGCCCTTTTTATGTATCTTATTGCTTTATCTAATTGAATTATCTAGTGCCTACAATAATGTTAGGTAACTGTAATGTTACTAGACATCCTTACCTTGTTTCAGACATTAATAAAAATTATGTTTCTCTGTTAGGCTTATTGCTGGATTTTAGGCTGACATAAATATATTTACCCATGTTATAAAAGTATTCACCTATTTTCTGGGCTGTGGTGGCACACACCTGTAATCCCAGCACTTGGGAGGTTGAAGCAGGAGGATAGGTGCAAATTCAAGACCAACCTGGTCTATAAAAAGTGAGCTCAAAGCCAGCCTGAACCACATAGCAAGACCCTGTCTCAAAAAAAAAAAAAGTATTCACCTATCACTAATTCTTCAACCATTCACCAGAAATGATTTTATCAAAGCCCTTCTTAGTTTCTGTGGAAAATATATTAATTTCCTCCTGTCAAAATAATAGACTTCTCAATTCTTTTATGTGTTTCTTACATTTAATATGAAACTCAGACTCATATTGATCCTTCTATTTTCAGCCTCCCATATACTGGGATTACAGATATATTCCATCACACCAGGTCTTGGTGCCTAGCTCAGGGCACAGGAGCAGGGCTGGCAGGGCATGTGATGCCAGAGATCAAACCTCAGTCCCTACACTTGCTTAAACAGGTGCTTAGTCCACTGAGCTATCTTACTAGCCCTTAAATTTCTTAATTTTGAATAGTCCTTGCATTGTTGAAATAAATCCTAATTGTTAATGATATTCTTTTTAATTTAATTTAATTTAATTTAATTTTACTTTTAATAAGAAATAACAATGGAACAGTTTCACAACATGTTAGCAGGATGACCACAATAATTAATACAACTTACATTGTTGTCATTATAGTAGTTGTTCCGAGTACAAGATGCAGACATGATAACTTTTCTAAGCACTATGGGTACAAATATTTCTTCTCACTGAACTCACTGAAAGTGGTTGCATACATAGCCCAATATTCCATAATAGTAGTGGGTTATTGGCAGAACTGGCACTATCAGAAGCTGTTGACTTGAGCCTTTTTAGCCCAGCATACTAATCTGGCTTTACTTTTTATGCCTCGTGGTTATACTTTTCTGCTGGGTGGTGAAGGCCAACTCCTTATTTTCTTTTCACCAGGGGACTCTGTAAAATGAAAATTGTGGGCTAAGAGAGGTGATACAACCAAAGCAAACACAAACAAGGGCCACAGAAGATCGCCCTTCTGGTTTGCTTGGCTGTCATCCCAACAGACTGGAAGAGATCAAACTGCAGTTACTTAATAATGCAACAGTGCCTCTTAGAATGGCCAGGTGAAAACATTCCAGAAGCCACCACAGATTCTACTTGAGCAAGATCTTCACCTCTCTGGACCAATGACACAGTCTCTAGACAAAGCCGCTCATTGAAAATTTCAGCGTATGATAAAACTCAACAGGAAACTCAAACTTTGTCCAGGGGTGCAGCCTGCTTTCTGTTCTAGTGAGGCCTCCTGATGTTTCTGAGGGAGTCCTTAGGCGCTACATTGGCAGTTGAGAGCATGCTGGACCCATGTCACTTCACCTTTGTCCTCCTGGCCATGACCATCACCTGCACTGGAGCACAGCACACATCACTGTGGACAGAGGACTGTAGAAAATCAATGTATCCTCCTTCTGGACCAACCTACAAAGGGCCAGTTCCATGGTATGCCATAAATCTCGATTTGCCACCCAATGACAGATGGCGTGAATTAATGGTTAACAAGCAACCAGTGCTAAAGATTATAGTGAAATCCATGAGAAATATAATAAATGCACTTGCACCAAGTGGAAAAGTTATGCAGATGGTGGATCAACAGTTGCCTAAACTACTTGGCAAATTTCCTGCTCCAAACGAAGAGGAAATGAAGGGAATTTCAGATGTTACTAAGATACCTTTAGGAGAAATTATTACATTCAACATTTTTTATGAATTGTTTACCATGTGTACTTCAATAATAACTGAAGATAAGCAAGGTCATCTACTACATGTCAGAAACCTGGACTTCGGAATATTTCTTGAGCAGAACATAAGTGATGGTAGGTCAGTCATAACTGAGCAACTAAAACCTTTAACAGTAAATTTGGACTTCCAAAGAAACAATAGAACTGTCTTCAAGGCTACAAGCTTTGCTGGCTACGTGGGCACACTAACAGGGTTCAAACCAGGGCGATTTAGTCTCACAGTAAATGAACGTTTCAGCATGCATGGTGGTTATCTGGGCGTTCTCGAGTGGATTTTGGGAAAGAAGGATGCCATGTGGGTAGGATTTGTCACTAGATCAGTTCTGGAAAATGGTTCAAGCTATGAAGAAGCCAAGAAAATACTTACCCAAACCAAGTTATTGGTCCCAGCCTATTTTATTCTAGGAGGTAAGCAGTCTAGGGAAGGATGTGTGATTACAAGAGAAAGAAGAGACTCTTTGGATGTGTATGAACTCAGTCCTAAGCAAAGTAGGTGGTATGTGGTACAAACAAATTATGACTGGTGGAAAGCCCCCTTATTCCACAGTGATCACAGAACACCTGCACAGATGTGTTTAAAACGCATAACTCAAGAAAATCTCTCATTTTCAACCTTATATGATATTCTATCAACAAAACCTGTTCTCAACAAGCTGACTGTATTCACCACCTTGATTGATGTGACAAGCAATCACTATGAAACTTACCTCCGGGATTGCCCACCCCCTTGTATGGGCTGGTGAGCACACATCAGGTTGCAGACTGCCCGGACCCATGAAAAGTGACCTCTAAGCTTGCTGACCAGCAAAGCTGTCTCAGTTCCTTCCAAAAGCCAAGGGCTTTGAGATGCTGTGTGAGTTTTTTATTTATTTATTTTTCCTTGTAACACACATACCAACTTTTAGAAAATAAAGATCATTCTTAAAATTAAACAGAGAAGAAAAACCTTAGACCTTCATGGAAAGGCCAGGACAAACAATCTAATTCAAATATTTCCCTTCTAGGTAATTTTACTTTACTCTTCCCTAAATGGTATTTTCTAGACTAGCCTTTAAAATAAACACATACTCAAGGACACTAGAAAACAATGAATTATATTTAATGGTTCTTAACAATAGTCTTACATCAGGCCAGATTTCTTCCTGTATTTAAAATTTTTTTCAACAAAACTAGAGACAGCCAATGGATAATTATTTGAAAGAAGGCTAGTGGCCAAAACTTAAGGCATTGCCCTGTTCTAAAAACATGTTTTGCTTTTGCTATAACATTTCCACAAAGGCCCTCTACGGTTGATGACTAACTCCTCCACAGAATTTGGACTGTTCATGAAACTTTCATGTGCATTCAAGTAAAAAGAAAGCACAATTACCCTGGAATCCCAACAGGAACAAGAAGTATTCTTAGTGAGTGGGTGTGCTTTCCTATGCAGCTTACTTTGAGGATTATGCAGGACAGCCAGTCAACTTTAACACATTCTCTTTGATTTTAAAGAACTTCATTTCTAGCAAACACATTCATCACATTCACAAGTACAATATACAAAGAAGGAAACTGAGAGCAGGTTTGCAACTCCACAGCTGGGGAAAACAGTGTGATATTTAACCTTCTGGGTCTGACTTATTTCACTGAGCACTGTTGCCTAAGGATTCTTCCATTTTCCTACAAATTACTCAAATTTATGTTTCTTTATGTCTAAGCAGTACTCCACCATATATATTGTTATGGTTTATGTCTAGTTGTCCCCCCAAAGCCTCATGCAATCATGAGGTGGGGACTTCTAGTTTGAGATTTGACTCAGGATCCACTGGGATTTATGTGTTTTAGTACTGATGGGATTATGGGTCTAAGTATTGCTGGAGTTACTTGACTGATGATCCACTGGGATCATGTGTTTTAGTACCGATAGTGTTATTGGTGTGAGTGTGGTTGGGATTATGGGTGTAGCCTAAGGTGGATAGACTGAGGCAGAGAGCCAGAATGTGATATAAAGAGAGACAGAGAGACAAACTAGCGCTGTTGGTCTCTGCTGCCCTGGTTGGTCGGTTGCCTCTGTCGCGATTGTTGCTGTTCCACCACCATGAACTGGATGCTCTCTGCTCTGTTCCAATCAGCCTTGGGCTAGCCAAATATGGATTTAAACCTCCAGTAACCGTAAGCTAAATAAACCTTTCCTTCCTTCGTTTTGGGTGTCGAGTATTTGTCCAAGCAATGAGAGAAGAGTAACTAAGACACATACACACACACACACACACACACACACACACACACACACACACAAGTGTCTATATATACACACATTAATATATGCACATATATACACACTGTATATTATACACATACATATATTTATCACATTTTCTTTATCCATATGTTATGGCTTATATCCAGATGTCCCCCAGTAGTCACAGGTTTCAGTGGTCATAGGTAGAGCTTTGGAAGTGGCAGTTCTTAGGTGTGAGGTGCTGCAACAAGGTTGTGATGCTGGGATTGATTTGTGGTGCTCTACTTGGGTAAAGGCTGCCCCACCATGGCTCTGAGTGCTACCTACCCTAAGGCCACATCACCTGGATTAAATACAGGCAAGAGAAGGAGGACTGTCTGGGACATCACTTGCGCCTTTCTGTTTGCTGTGTTAGCTGAAATTTGCCTGCCACAGGCTATTGCCCCTCTGTGATGTCCTCAGCCATGAGCCACCTTGCTTCAGAGCAAGCCAATTATCAACCAAAACTGCTATAAAGTGTGCCATCAGTAAACCTTTCCTTCTTGGATTTTGGATATTTTGGATTAGCTTTTGGATATTTTGCCTCTGCAACTAGAGAGAGTAAGGCAGAAACCTTGTCATTAGTTCCCCTAGCAAAACAAAAAGAGAACACCACCCACAATTACCTATTTCCCTGGGTGAATACTATAAATGATATTCTGTGGCAAAATTCTTACATTATGATGAACTCTGTACTTGGACTTCAGGTTATCAAATGGCCCCAGCACTCGGGCACCTTGGTGCTAAGCAGTCTCAAGGTCAGCAGGAAGCTGGGCAGCCTGCAGCTTGCCTTAACGCCCCTTCCTTCACATGCTACCCTCTAATTCCAGGCACTGAGAATTCACAGAGCAGTTCTGGCTGCTCTTGGTGCTGACAGCGAAACATTCTTGAGTAAGACCAGCAGAGGATCCACTGTAAAGCACGCCCATCTTCCTCACACTTCTATGCAGCCCATCGCTTGATAGGACAGCGCAGCACCCACCATCCCTGTGCACATGGGTGTCGGTGCCTCTCTGGAGTTCTGCCCTCCTGGACATCAGCAAGCACCAGTTCACCATAGCAGATTCAGGATCAAGGTTATGCCAGCTCTGAGGAGCATGCTTTTCTGAAGTTCTTAACTTCAAAGCCTCTCTGGAGCTGATACCCTTTATCACTTGTCCCTTGCTGACAAATGAGCCTTAGCCTCTCTGGAGCTGATACCCTTATCACTTGTCCCTTGCTGACAAATGAGCCTTAGTAAAGGCCTGCTGCGACCCCTCCATGTTATTGTCACTTCCTTTTTCAACAAAAAATATGCCTGTGGCCATGCCTAGTGGCATAGGTCCCATGGCTGTGGGTATCTGAGGAGCACAGTCACGGAAGTCAGCCATCTCCTTACATTGGATGACTCCTCTGTGTGCTTTGGTCATTTTAACCCTTACTAGAATGACTGATTTTCAACCATTTGAATTCTGAACATGTGAAATTGATAGGCAGAGAGGTGTTGGCTGCTACTTCTAAATGAACTTACATCAACTCAAGTGACTCTTTATAAAATTTACTTTCTGTAGGATTTTTCAAAGAAGGTAACCTGGATGATTGTTTCTCACTCATTAAGCTTTGTCCAAGTAAAAGATTTTTCTACCTTTGCCATGGCCCCTAGAAGTTCCCCATCCCACCACATGCTGTTCACAGACAGGGACTGACCTGACTTCCGTCACACACGTGTGTTGTCATTTTGCAAAACCGTGCGCAGGAACGGGGCACTGTGCTGCTGTGACTTCTTTCACCCAACATAGTTATCTCTAGCTCGATCCATAACCTGCTCCCACGGTGGGCTGTGCAGAATCCCATTGCCTACGTTCTTAGACTTTGTCCCTTCAGCTCTTCAGTTATGCTGGCTTTATAGTTTTCAGGTACTGAAAACAAAGCTGGTGTGAATGACCTTGGAACAGTCTCTGTATGAACATAGTCAGTTGGACGTGGAAAGTCACAAGACAATTCAGTGTTTGACTCTTAACCTCCAAATGCTTTCTGAAGGGATGGCACCAGTAGCAAGGCTGAAGGATTCTCACTCCTACACTTCCTCAGCAACACCTGGGAGGTCAGACTTTAATTTTCCCTCTTCTAAAGGTAAAGAAAGAGTGGTGTGTTCAGCTAGAGTGGATTGAATTTTCACTCAGCCAAGACAAGGAACATCGATGTGGCGAGTCTACATGTGTTCCATGCTGAAATGTCTTTGCTTTGAATCCTGCTGGCTGGGCTTTCAAGTTTTAAAGCTGTTTTCTTTGTTGTGTTCCCTGTTTCTTTTATGGTATAGGAAGAAGTTGTTCTCAGATGTGTGACTTGCAAATCATGTTCTATGCCTTGTGTTTCCATTCTTATAACAATGCCTTTGAAGGGGAAGTTCTGAATCTTGGTGAAAGGTAATCTATTCATTTGACTCTTTTATGGTACCCTTTATAATGTTTTTATGTAGGAAATCACTAACTCTTAAGCCCAACAACTTTGCCCCAGGGAAACACATCAATTATTTTCCCACTGCTGGCCTGTAACAGTAGACACCACACGTAAAAGGCGTACAGGTTTACTGGTTCACAGACTGAGCAGGGCAAGTCCAGGCTCAGCACTAAGGCAGACACACAGGTGCAAGTGGTGGCAGAGGAAGGCTGCTGACGTCATGGCAGCCGGAAGCACAGCAAGACGGGAGGAACCAGGGACAAGCTCACAGGCTTCCAGGTCTCAAGCCCTCAACCCCCTTCTGTCAAAGCTCCACCTCCTAACAACATGTTTAGCCAGAGAACTCATCAATGGTGAACTCACTGGTCAGCACAGGACCCACAGGACCAATCTCCCTCCAGACCCATGAGATTTTGGCAGCAGTAGTGCATCTGAACACAATGGCATTGATGTATATTTCACCTTTTGGTCTTCAGTCAATTTTGAGTTAATCAGTTGATAGTGATATGATCAGGAAAAAGAACCAAAACCATACTTTCTGTATGGCTCTTGATGGACAAAACCCATGCATGGCCTGCGTCCAGACACACATGTCACAGAGGTTAAACTTCACGCATTTCCTGACTTTCGGCTTCTGTTCATGTGTGGTTCTGTAGAATCCCTGTGCTGCCCCTTTGACTTACCATACCTGTGTGAAGGCCTCACCATTCTACCACACATATCTGAGTAGAACTGAAAAGCATTTCATAACTGAAAGCATCTACGATAAAACTACGATCGCCTCCTAAAACACTGAAAAGACTGAGATCTGAAGCCTGCATACATGCAGCCTACTGATCTCAGACTCATGGTGGTCTATGCCAAAAGTGGTCAGCACACAGCACACGGAGAATGTGGTGTGCAAGGGAGGGGACAATCTGAGAACACTGAAGAACAATTGGAGCAGAAATACGAAAAGTCAAATGTCACAGTTACCAGCTCCCCTTCCTGAGGGAATCAGCAGGAAAAACCAAACGGCCCTCCCCTGCAGAAGGACAGTATCGAGAGGGGCTCAGACACATTCAGGCATGTGAAGCAACTGATCATGATGGCTAAGGGCAGAATGTGCTGATGTGTCCCCTGAGAGGGCAGCTTGGGATGGAACCTGTCTGTGTGTTAGTTGTCTGGAGAGTGTATAGGAGAGACCTGTACCATCCCATCTGTGCACAGGGGAAGCTGGGCCCCGGCTTCTAGACAGGTATGTGCTTGGCCAAAGAAGGCAACCAGTGGATCCTAAGGCAGAGGTGCTGAGCTGTCACATGGGCACAGAGGGGACCATCAGGACTCCCCAAGGCCTCACGGAGATCCGAGTGCAGCAGAGACATAGCAGCTCTAGACACATAGGCTGCACATGCCGCTGCAGGTAGGCTCTCCTCAGAGGGCTTGGAAGGGTCTTGCTGCTCTGGCCACCTGCACCTATAACACCCACGGTCAGGGGCACCCAGCCCCACAGAGCAGCTCCTCACTGAGGGTTTTTCACAGCCTCTTTTTCTGATGGGACACGTAAGTACCCAAAGCCACACACCAGCTGACAGGGAAGAATTGGGACAAAATCTCACCTTCCCTACTCCATGCTTCTTAAGCTCCTGTCTCCATGGGATCCCTAGACAGATCCACCTGCCTGGGAATGAAGAGGAGCTAGGTCCCTGAGAGTCTTCAGGACAGCATCTAGTGCTCAGTGACATTGACATGGAAATGCTGACCCCACCGGAACTGATCTCATGAACCCCGCTCTCCACAGGTGGAATTGATCTTCACCTATGGTGCCCCAGAGCCCTGTGCCAACTCAGGCTCATTCACCAGCTCCCCACAAGGACCTTCCTCAGAACCCTAAGGTGGCTCTGTCCAGTGGGGTGCCCAGCCCCTGCCTTTTCTCCATTCTGAAGCCTACAACGGTCCCAGCTCTATCCTCTCTTCTCCTGAGGAACTGCAGTCATGGATCCCTAATGGGACTTGCAGGCAGTTGGGCTCCTGGTGTGCTCAGGCAGCTTCTTCACAAATGCAGCAGTGGCTAAATGTGATCATGCCTGCATATAATCCCAGCACAAGGAGGCTGAGGCAGGAGAACCATTATGATTTCCAGACCAGCCTGGGCTACAAAACGAGCTGAAGGCCAGCCTAAACTGTACAGAGAGAACTTGTCTCAAAAAGATTAATAAACAAATAAATAAATGCAGCTTCTGGGCTGAAGTCCCCTGCAATTCATACATGGGTGAAAGGACAAGACTTTCCTGCACAACCAGTGCAGTTTGAACACACATTTTCTCAGGAATTCCTGCTAATATTTCAAGATGAAGCAGGGCTGCAAGCTCTCCATTGAGTGATCTTCAGTTGCACTACCTGTGTTCCCAGTATTGGATGCATACATCTGGGTACAGAAGGGCTGGGGCCTGACACACTCCACACCCAGCAGCAGACATGCACAAGCCTGGATGACCCCTGAGATGAAAGAAGGAAGGAGAACCCTGGGGGAATGTCACTGTTCCTGGTGGAAAGACTGCCGCTATGCCCTTTCTTTCATCATCCATTTATATTGCATGCATTATTTTACCACAGTAAATATTTGTCAGACAAAAATAACTACATTATTTATTGAACAGTTGACTAGGAATCGAATGGGATCTAGCAAGGATTTGTCCTTCTCCAGAAAGCACGACTTATCAGTCACTTCAAGGATTCTGTGGCCAAAGAGAACTCTGATTGCACCATCATGGACAATGAGGAGCTGATAAATTACAGAGCACTGGTACCAGTGGTGCCCAGGGAGGAGCTGCTCACAGCACAGCACTGAGGAAAGGGCTCTGGGCCTGGACAGAAGTGCCAGGTGCACAGCAATGAGATATACTTCATGCCACCAATTCATCGTGTAGAACAAAACCAAATTTTAACTTTTATTTTGAAAGAATTCTATCATTTACATAGATCCACAAGAGAGAAAACACAGGCCAAAATATGGTTGGCCATAATGGAGAGGAAGAGCAGGAGTGGGGCAGGTGCTGGCCCCGGGGGGAGCTCAGGATCTGAGCCCTGCTATGGAGTCCCCAGGGACCCCTGCCCTTTAGCTAATGTACAAGGGCTTTCTGGCTCTGACTCTTGCTGTGGGGCCAGAGCTGGGCATAGAGTTGTAGGTGAAGCTCGCATGGGCTCTGCAGGTGGAGCTGCCATGGTAAATGCAGGTGGGGCTGCCACAGGCTTTGCAGGTGGGGCTGGCAAGGGCTAGGCAGGTAGAGCTGCCACAGACTCTGGAGGTTGAGCTGGCATAGGCTCTGCACGTGGAGCTGACTTGGGCTCTGCAGGTGTAACAAGAAAGGGCTCTGCAGGTGGAGCTGACATGTGCTACAGGTGAAATGGGCATGGGCTCTGCAAGTGGAGCTGGAATGGATTCTTCAGGTGAAATGGGTACAGGCCCTGCAGGTGAAGCTGGCACAGCTCTGCAGATGGAGCTGGCACGTGCTCTGTAGCTGATTCATCAGCTTGGGATGGAGCTGGCCTGGGGCTGCAAGAGGAAAGAAGATCAGAAACTGCCCATGTTCCTTACTGGGACAAAACTTTGCTGCTGACTGTCTCCTGCCAAGTGACTGGGGAGGCAGCCGTCACCTGGGATGCCTGGTGGCTCTAGAGTTTCAAGTTCTGGTTGGCCCCATTGCCAAGGAAGTGGTCCTGGGCTGGGGCCATGAGCTGAGCCTCCTCCTCTATAAGAAGGTGCTGTGGCCACTTTCTGTCCATAGTGGAATACATCTGTGTGCTCCTAGAAAAGCTCACTGTGATGGCAGAGTTTTATGCACTTGAAGTTTAAATGTACAAATACATAATTACTTAAATGTGGCAGGCACCATGGGCAGTGTGCTTTTCCACCCAAAGGGCCTATTCTCCCTCAAGACACAGTCCTCAGGATTATCACTTAGAGATCTGACAGATTTTTAGGATGTGCTTTCCCTCCACTGATTTCAATTCCCTTAGGGATTATGGTGATGTTCCAAAATGTCCCTAATAATTTTCCTTCAGTGGGGAGTTCCTTGGGATACCCCAGGGTCTGCTTTTGCTCAGGTTGACTCTGGAGGCAGCAGATTGCTGACCCTGAGGAACCAAAATGTCTGGGAGATCAGATGTGTGGCCATATTGGACAGAGACGGACCTAGAGGGAAACCAGGAAGATTCCTAGGGGACAGTCAGATAAAAGTTAAGTATTCAGCCCAGACATCACCAAGCCTCGCTTGCCTGCCTTGCTGTTCTGCACTGAGCAGAACGCTATGTCCTTGTTGTTCCTCAGTAAGGGTGGAGGCTTCACTCTGCTCCAGTGAAGTCCACTGGCCCCGGTAAAGACACTGTGTTTCTTGTGTCTTCACTGGTCTTTCTCATAGCATTTGCTGTCCCAAATCCAGCCATTAAAGGATAAATCCCTTCAAATTGTAACCCCTGGACATCCCTGAGTGGAGTCACTGTAGTTTTTAACACTCAGGTGCATATGGGTGACTACTTACACTTAGGTACTGAACTCAGTCACTAACTGCAGTATTCAGAGTAGCAACATAGTGGGAGGGGACAGCGGGTGGCCATTTCAAGGAGCAGGCTCTGTGAGGCCGTGGAGATCTTAGCTCAAGCAGAGACGCAGAACACGTTAACACCTCTTAGGGGACTTTGCCTGTGGCCACAGCTATCCCTTCCTGTCATCCCTCCCAGGTAGACACTGTGCTTGGTGTCCCAGGTGGACAGTTTAGCCAGGAGGCTGCTGTCATCATTCAGAATAATTAAGTGTTTTCTTAGGTTCTCTTCAAGCAGTAGAACCATGCTAGGTTTCCTGTCTGCAGCTGCTTATAGGTGGGGAGCTCAAGTCGTCACTCTATCCATGTGCTGATTGTCATTTGTGCTGTTTCCAATGCTGACCTTAAACATGAAGCTGCTTCTAGCTGGGCCTGGTGGCACATGCCTGTAATCCCAGCACTGATTGCCATGACTTCAAGGCCAGCCTGGACTACATAGTGAGAATCTGACTAAAAAGCAACAAAAAGAAAGCTGAAGCTATTGTGACTATTCTTTCTTTCTTTCTTTTTTTTTTTTTTTTTTGTCTTTCTGAGACAGGGTCTCATTATGTAGTTCAGGCTGGCCTTCAGCTCACTTTTGTAGCCCAGGCTGGTCTCGAACTCACACTGATCCTCCTGCCTCAGCCTCCCAAGTGCTGGGATTACAGGCGTGAGCCACCACGCCCGGCCTGTGACTATTCTTTCTTACACAGGTGTTTTATGGTATAGACTTTCAGTTCTTGGGGGAAATACCTAGATAAGAAATTGTTCAGTCAGCTGCTGGTATATGTTTAACTTAAAATGTGTTAAAATTTGGTTTGAAAAAAAAGATGTGGTTTGAAGCAGTTGTTTTAAGCAGAGGGTTTTGGGGTTTTTTGCCTGGTACTGGGGATTGAACTCAGGACCTTGTGCTTGCCAGACAGGTGCTTATTCAACTGAGCTATCTCCCCAGCCCCTAAGCAGAGTTTGAGAGGGTTTTGTTATGGATATTTTGTTTCAATTCTTTGCTTGTCTTCAGTGAAGACTAAAATGGTGTACTTAAATTTTCAATGTTTTTTTATTTGAGTTTTTAATAATCAATCTGAAAAAAAGCCATTTATATTATATACATTCAATATTTTTATGCAGAAAATTAAAATACAAAAATCACTCATAATCTAAGCAGCCTAGAACTTTGGCAGTTTCTCTTGCATGTATGCCTTAGTCAACATACCTTACGTAAGGGCCAGTGATATAGCTCATTGGACTGAATGCCTGCTTTGGTAAGCACAGGGAACAGAGTTTAGTCCCCAGTCCTACAACACACTGAGTCGACGACAGAGTCCCATCATGGTGGCACATGCCTATGACCCCAGCACTGGAGAGACTGAAAACAGGAGGATCACTATGAGTTCAAGCTGCGTAATAAGACTCTGTACCAAACACATAAATGGAAGAAAACACAAAACCATATGTTATGGTTTATGTCTAGTTGTCCCCCCAAAGCCTCATGGAGTCATTGGGCGGGGACTTCTAGAGTTTGAGACTTGATCCATGATCCCTGGGATTATAGGTTTTAGTACTGATGGGATTATGGGTGGAAGTACTTCTGGGATTATGGGTGTAGCCTAGAGCGGGAGCTAAGGCGGAAAGCCTGAATGTAATATAAAGAGAGACAGAGAGACAGACTGGAGCTCTAGCTGTTGCTGTCGCTCTGCTGCCGTGTTGGTTGGCTACCTCTGCCACCATTTTGTTGCTGTTCCGCCACCATGAACTGGATGCTCTCTGCTCTGTTCCACTCAGCCTTGGGCCAGCGGAATATGGACTGAAACCTCCACAAACTGTGAACTAAATAAACCTTTCCTTCCTTCATTTTGAGTGTTGGGTATTTGTTCCAGCAACGAGCAAAAAGTAACTAATACACCATACCTTAAGTAAAAATTTAACATCATGTAGAAATTGGTGTCGGGCACTTGCATTTTTTCAAATTTTTATTTTAAACCCTCTTTTAAAATGTATTTGGTACAGGGTCTCACTACCCAGCTCAGATTCATAGTGGTCCTCCTGTTTTCAGTTTCTCCAGCACTGAGATTATAGGCATGTCCCACAACACCCGGACTTGGTCACTGGCTCAGTGCACCTAGGAGTGGGCCCAGCACCACTTGAGATTTCAGGGATGGAACCCCGTCCCTGTGCTTGCCTAAGCATGCACTTAGTACACTGAGCTATCTCACTGGCCCATTTTCAACCATTTAAATGATATGGCTGCAAATAAGATACTAAATATATCTTCTCTCAGCCGGGCGTGGTGGCTCACGCCTGTAATCCCAGCACTTGGGAGGCTGAGGCAGGAGGATCATTGTGAGTTTGAGACCAGCCTGGGCTACAAAAGTGAGCTCAAAGCCAGCCTGAGCTGCACAGTGAGACCCTGTCTCAAAAAGACAAAATAAATAAATAAATAAATAAATAAATATATCTTCTCAGGATCTGGATATCTTACTAAGAAAAAAAATAAATCATTCTTTTTTGTTCCCTAAATTTTTATTTTATCACTAGAATTTAAACCAAGGACTTCTCACTGAGCTATATTCCCACACTATTTTATTTTATTTTACTTTTGAGTCAGGCTCTAAGTAATTCTGTAATTGGACCAGGCTGGGCTTAAATTTATGACCCTTCCTCAGCCTCCCAGAGGACGTGGGTTGCAAGTATACAATATATGTATTTGGTAATTGATAATAACTATGCATATGCATAGTGTTTAATATGCTATTTTGCTCTGTTGCTTCATTATAGAAAATTTTAATCTAGTTAATATACCTATCCTATCATCTTACTAACCTACAATTTTTTATAGTAAATAAGATTAAAAATCCTATTGTTTAGCAATTTTGACATATACATTGTTTATAAATTTTGATCACCATGCAGAAAAATAAAGATGACAAATACAAAAAGCCTTACAATGCTCTTCAAAACAAGCCTCATATTTCTATTCACTAATCTGGAACTCTCTGTGATTTTTTTTTCATTTTACATGGCATTGTTCAGTCAAATCTTGCCTAAGGCAAACTACCTCTAGGTTTTGTTACATAAGCCAACATTTTCCATTATTGTTGAAGCTCCTTTGAGTTGTTTGCAACATAGGATCCCAATTTATATGAAGATATGGTAAATTCATTGAAGCTTTAATAATAGCTGGGCCTAAGGTTATGAAGAAAAGCGCTTCAGTGCTTTCTGCAGAATGCAGGCCGTGTGTGCAATACGTGCCAACGCTCTCTGTTGGTAGAAGGAATAGCGAACCATTTCATTTTTAACATTATGTGATAAACTTAATTGAACAACACAATATATAAAAAATATTGTAAGGCCAAAATAATAAAACAAAAATGTCATTATTGCCTTTACCAAAAATTCCATAATTAGTCCTTAATGGGAGTGGCTATGATGGGTACTACCTAGAATCAATTATCACCAATTGTTGATTGTTTGTAGTGGAATAAAGAGGTAATTGTGTAAAGATTGAGGAAAAATGGACAAATTTTGAAATAACTATAAACTGTATTTTATAAAACTCCATTAAGCATTTAAATAAAGCAAATGACTATCACAACATATAACAAGCATTTGGTAATGTAGTTCTGAGACATAAATGTGCCAGTTCTTAGAAAATTCTCTACATTATGGGGAAACAAATAGTTCTTTTGAAAGTATGCGAGCTCAGTGTGGTTCTATTTGGATAATGAAAGAAAGAAGCCAAACTAATAATTGCAGGACATGATTTGGACCAAAGCTCCTGGGGCACATTATTTTATTAGTGCCCACTGAGGAAGAAAGACAGCCAAGCACACTAAGTTTTCGTGTGTCTTTTAAAATTGCATTTTACTTTCTGCTAACCTTCTTGGATTTATGTGGGACTGTTAAAGAGGAAAGGGACACAATGACCTGAAAGGTTTATAGCAACCGTTAATATATGGGGTGGATTTTCTTTACAGGAATTTGAAAACTAGCTTCAACTACAATGAAAAAGAGGTCTTGCCCTAATGAAATCACAGCCCGGGGGGTGGAGCCTCAGAGAGTGTCTCACTGACAGTGCACTTTCCACAGTAAAGTGGGGCTTATGGTCATTCGGTGGCAGCATGCAGCAAGCAGGGAACCCTGTGTGGCTTATGTGAAAAGAACTGGGCCTAGTGAGGCACATGTATATCTGTTTCTACTACTACCTTTGTCACCAAGCAACTGAGGGTTCTCTTGCTGCATTCAGACAGAAATCGCGAATCAGCAGAGTTCAACTCTGCTGATGGCCCCTTAACCAGTCAACACCAGCTAGTGCCAGTTGTCCCTGGTGGACCCGGCCAGCTGCTATTCTCTCCCACCACTGGCCACTGCTGTCTGCTGCTCTTTGTTACTGATCTGTCAGCTGCTGGTCTCTGGAGTGCTTCAGGATCAACAACAGCTCCTATTGTGTATAACTCATTCTTCTAAAGCAACCACTCTGTCTACAGAACTCAAATTAAGAATCCTGAGATTTGTAGAATTTTCTGAACCCACACTAAGAGAGAAATAAATCACTAGCAGATTTACAGGATGACCTAAGCAAGGTTTTATCACAAGGATATCCTGCACAAGGGTATCAGTGGACAAAAAAGAACTCTACTATCCTAACCAGAGAAAGTATAAGGGGAATACAACTTACTTAGCAGCTGCAGGCTGCTGACTGATCCAAGTTTGGTCTAAATTGGTCTTAAAGGCAAATTCCAGTTAGAGTCTACTGAGTGGTCTGATTTCAATTCTACTGCTTGGGTCATATTCATACATAGCCATCTTGGGAAGACGGGCATCTAGGACAGCCATGGCTGTCATAGCAAGAGTAGGGTAGAACACTGGGAGGCAGCTATTTGGTTAACAATGGTCAACTGTAACATCTCTGGGAGGAAAAAAAAAAAAAAAAAGACAGGGCTGAAATTGAGGGATCTTCCAAAAGCCTTTCTGTGTCAATTGCAGCTTACTGGAGTATCTTAGTCACTTCCTTCCTGGGTGGGTCAAAGTACTCAATGTCCAGGAATTAAAGCAGGAAAGGTTTATTTGGGTTGATAGTTCACAAAAACTTCAGTCCACTCTTGGCCTGCTACAGGGAAGAGGGTCACAGAAGAGGTGTGGCAGAGGATAGCTGCTCACGGCATGGCAGCAGGGAGGCAGAGAGAGAGTGAAGAGAATCTGGGAAGAGAAAAACCTCTCTAGGCCCTGTAGGGATGGCTTCCTCATGGCTGCTCCAGAGAGGTGGTGGTGTGTGAACCAGCTGACAGCTGAGCTATGCCTCCTATCAGGGCTGCCAGAGAGCAGCTGGTAAGCAACCTCAGGGCAGGTGAGAGGACACTGAGGCAAGACAGGTTATCCTCGCCCCTCCTCCGGCATCAAGGGGGAATGAAGGAAAGTGAGAAAGAAAACCAAGAAAAAGAGGGAAGAGCTGGCAGTCAAGCCCCAGCCGCTCCTGCCATCACAGGGTAAAAGCAGGCAGAGTGTCGCTGGGGAGGATGAGAGCACTGTACCCTTCTCTGTCTCACCTTCGGTTCCCATGTAATCTTCCTTCTCTCCTACTCTTTACCTATATCTGTTAATCTAAACTGATCTGATGATGAAAATATGTAATATAACCATTGTTAAATTTAAACAATAAAAATATTAAATTATGAAAAAAAAGAAAATACGATCTATTTCTACAAAGCAATAGTCCTCCATTGATCTCTTGCCCAGTCCCTGAGGCATTGAGGCCACCCGTCGTCTCTCCTGAAGCATATCTCACCCTGCTGGCCTGGTGAGGTCCTCAGCCAGTGTCGAAGCAGGGCATTGCTATGAAAGGCAGGAGACCTGCTGAGAAAGGCTCCCTGTTGCTGGCCTTGCACCCAGGCTACTCTAGGAACACTTGTGAGCTGACCTTCAGGTCTCCTTCATGACAAAGCTCTGACCCTCCGGCCCAGGCCACACTTCTCATGCCTGCCCGTCAGTCTCCACTGACACTTACTGTTTGTGCCAAGAACATAGGAACAATTATCAGACACTACAGACCCTCCAGTGCCACATCAATCCACTCTCTTGCATTTATGCCTGTGTTCTGTTTTCCCACTGCTGGGAGGCAGGGATCCTTGGTGCTTGTAACACCAGTCTTACAACTTGTGCCCTGGCTCCCTGACTTTTCTGACCTACTCAAGGTTATTGACCACGCTTTGAGCTCTCTCCTTGCACTTTTCTCCCTCTCCTTGAGATTCACCAGCAGCCTACAGAGTGTGAAAGCATCCTCCTCTCAACATCCTTGCTTAGGAAGCCCATTATCACCACTCCTCTTCATTATAGTTCTGGAAACATTAGACAGAGAAATTAGACAAGAGAAAGAAATGAAAGGAATAATGATTGAAAAGGAAGATATGAAATTATCATTATTCACAGATGACATGACACTGTACATAGAAGACCCAAAAAACTCCACTAAGACATTTGTTTACTTAATAACCAAATTCAGCAGCACAGCAGGATACAAAGTCAACACTTAAAAATCAATAGCATTTCTATACATAAGCAATGAACACACCAAGACAGAAATTATGGAAACCACACCTTTCACAACAACACTCCCCAAAAATAAAATACTTAGGAATCAGTCTCACAAAGGAAGCAAAAGATTTACACCGTGAAAATTATAGTACTCTGAAAAAAGAAAATGGAAAGATATTGTTTTCTTCTGGACAGAAGAACCAACATTGTGAAAATGTTTATACTCCCAAAATTGTTATACAGATTCAATGCAATTCCAATTAAAATACCATTAGTATACCACAAAGATCTAGAAAAAAAAATCCTAAAATTCATCTGGAACCAGAAGAGACCTAGAATAGCAACAGTAATCCTAGGTAACAAAGGAAAGGTAGAAGGCATTGCCGTCCCTGGCTTGAAATTATACTACAAAACTACCGTGATAAAATCAGCATGGTACTGGTTCAAAAACAAAAACAAAACAAACAAACAAAAAAAAAACCCAGGATCAGTGTGCAAACATGTGCAAACCTCATATTATCTTGCTAGTGTGAGAACCTGAAAGAGTAGTGAAAAATCTATAAGGTGCAACAGATACTGTGAAAGAGAAAGAAATTGTTCAATGGAAAGGAAAAACTGGGGTGAAGAAAAGGACAAATGAAAGAAGGGAAAAAGATATATTTCAGTATATATGAAGAAAGTTTGGGGTCTGGCAGGATTGCTCAGTGGTCTAAAGCGCCTGCTTAGGAAAGCTTAGGCGGCTGCAGGGACCACGGTTCGATCCCCGGCACCACATGCTGTGCCAGCCCTGCCCTCAGGGCAGGCTGAGCCGGTCATAAAAATAAATAAATAAACAAAAGTTCTGAAACAAGAAAAAAATAAAAAAGAATAGTTTGGATAATTATACTGTCAATTTCTGCTGATCTTTTGAAAGGAACAGTTAATGTTTAAATTTTTTTCTTTTTACTCTGATTTTTTTCCTCTGTTGAATTTCTTATAACTTCTTTGTTATTGTTTTGTTTTTCTTTAAACAAATCTTACATATTTATATCTGGTAATCTGAGCAACTAATTTGAAGATAGGCTCATGTAATACAGCAATCATTGTTAAATTCCTATTACTCTATTTAGTCAAATCCTCTATGGTTTTTTGTTTGTTTGTTTGTTTGTTTGTTTTTGTTTTGTTTTACTTTTGGTACTGAAGATTGAACTCAGAACCTTACACTTGCCAGGTACATGCTTATTCTACTGAGCTATCTTCCCAGCCCCCAAATCTTCTATCATTTCTAATGCTGTTTTTTTTTTTTTAAAAAACTATTATGTATTTTGTATTATTTAAAAAAAAAAAACAGACCAGGCATGGTGGCTCATGCCTGTAATCCCAGCACTCAAGAGGATGAGGTGGGGATTGTTGGGCGTTCAAGATGGCCCTGGTCTACAAAGTGAGCTGAAGACCAGTCTAAACTGCACAGTGGGACCCTATCTCAAAAAGACAAACAATAAAATAAAAATCCTTGCTTGAGGGGTCAGGGAGATAGCTGAGGGGCACAAGTGCCTGCCTGGCAAATGCAACATCCTGAGTTTGATTCCTGGTACCAAACAATAACAAAAAAGAAAAAAGAAAATAAGAGTTGTGAATATAACCTCTATCTCTAATTCTCCGCAGGTTGTCTCTTGAGCCAACTCCAGACCATGAGCAACTTAGGTCCGACCAGTCAGAAGCACTGACAACCAGACTACTACCAGTTCCCCTCGTTCCCACATTTTCCTGTTGCTCCTGTCACTGGTTGCCCCTTCACAGTGACCTTGCTGAGTCTCTCTCCTACTTTGTGATCTGTAAATATTGTCATGCTCTTAGAGCCCACAGACGCTTGCTCTCGCGCTCACCCTTGCACTCCTGCTCACATCCACTCTCACACATGGGTCTCACAGTTTTAAATATCATCTTTACATTGGTAACTCCAAAATTAGTATCCCCAGCCAGAGCTTTGCTCAGAACTCTGATTTCTTGACGCTTCACCAGGAAGCCTGATAAGCACTCAGTCCTAAAATATCCAAAAACAGATTCTGTTATAACAATCTTCTCTGCAAAGTTGTTCTTCCTTCAGTGCCTAATATTTTATGATTTTTTCTCTTTTATTTTAAAAATAATTTTAAAAACAATAAAAACAAAACAGAATTTCAAAACAAGATGATAGGAAATTAACAATGGTTGTCATGCTGCATATTGTTATCTTCAAAGTAGCTGCTTACGTTTACAGATGTAGATGTGTAAGATTGATCAAACAATATAAACACTGTGCCTTTAGTTATCATAGATATTCCTTCATGTTTCCTTTCCCCCACCCCGTTGTTCTTCCCTTTTGAGCAGTTTCTTTCCCTTTTACAATATCTAGTGTACCTTATTTGCTCTTTCAGTTTCTTACACTAGGGAGACAATATGATATTACACATGCAAGTCTGGTTTATTTCACTGATGAGTATGCTCTCCAGTTGCATTCATTTACCTAGAAAAACCTTCAGTTTATTTTTCTTTTTTAATCGTTTATCCATTTTAATGAGAAAAAAAAGATAAAATAGCAATGAAACAGTTTCACAACAGGTTAGTAGGACAGTTACAATAATTAATACATTGCATATTGCTGTCTTCATAGTAGTTATTCAGAGGACAAGATGTAGACATGATATCTCGTCTAAAAAATGTTAGTAAAAACCTTTCTTCTCATTGAACTAAGAGAAAGTAGCTGTATATCTATCCTATTTTGTATATACATATGTACTACAAAATGGTCTTTTATTTATATCCCTCTTTTTTGTTTTGTTTTGTCAGAGATGGGTGTTCCACTGTAGTTAGAGAAGCTGTATTTGGAGAAGTCTTTAAAGGGCCTTTTCATACATGAACCCAGTCTAAAGATTGTAGATACTTGAATTCAACAAAATAACCCAATATAGTCCAATAGTCCATAATAGTAGTTATCAGCAGAACTGGCAATTGTCAGAAGTTGTTGACCTAAGCCTTTTACAGCTCAACATATTAATATGGCTTTACTTTTTATACTTCATGGTTATACTTTTCTGCTGGGTGGTTAAGATCAAACCAAAGCAAGGCCTATATAACTAAAAATGTAACTTTTGTATCTGACAAGGTCAGTCAAGTCCCCTCAGGATTTATCCTGAAGACACATATGGCTGTTGTATGGTATGAGGTGGTGCTGAAAGAAACAACGAGAAGACCTAATGAGTGTAGCTTCAGAGATCTCACTGAGATTTGTCTCTCTCCAAGTGAGCTCTGAACTCCAGAAGCATCTGTTTTATTTAGGGCTAGGGAACATGCACAATCACTTTAGTGAAGGAAGACTATAATCTCTGTTGACCACCACCATTTGCTTAACACTAGGTTCACACAAACGCTAATTGAAAGCATTCCAAGCAGGGGAGGAAACAATCATTAAAGTCCCAAGCGAGGGAGGAGGCAACAAACAGGGAGCCAACAGGAGAAGCTGCTACCTGCCTCCTTGAATCCAGCTTTCCAGGATTCCCAAGTAACAGACCACAGTTGTCCCTGGGCTTTGTTTATTGCTCCATGTTCCCTCAGGATATTAGGCTTTTGTCTCATTTCTATATTCCTACACAGCACCTGTAGATCTTTTGTCAGTGTCAGACATCTGGATAAGTCATGACCATTGCTTGATCAATTTGCTCTCTGTGAAATCCTGAGAGAATTTTTCTCTGTAGGTGACTCTCCTTAGGCACACTATATACACTATATATCATTGATCATTTCCCTCTGTGATCTCATAATCTCCTAAGTCAGAAAATTTAGGGCACCACTGAGTTACAGGATGTCACAGCACAGGTCTTCTTATGTCCTGAGTCCTCACTGACCCTGAAGGGCTAGGACCAAAATATTGGCTATCCTTGTAACCCCTCCATTTCTCTAATTTTAAACATCCACAGAAAAAACTTAACGATATTATTGCCCTGTAACAGAGACAGTTGAACTTAATATCACTATCTGTCTCAATATCAAACCCTTAGACATAACATCGAACTGATATTTTCCAACAACCATAGATATTCTAAAATTTAAATCTCTATAGAACATGGAAAAACAATTATGGGGCCTGGCAGGATGGCTCAGTGTTCTAAAGCGCCTGCTTAGGAAAGCTTGGGTGGCTGCAGGGACTGCGGTTCAATTCCCGGCACCACATGCTGCTCCAGCCCTGCCTGAGGGCAGGCTG
>PVJA010024476.1:0-31805 GCA_004027025.1 Myocastor coypus | reverse complement strand
TATGTAATATGTCAACTTTCAAAGAAAAAAAGGGGGAAAAGAAAAAAAAAAAAAGTAATGTGGATTTAGAAAGGTTAATGTTTAGTTGTTTGATCAATCTTATATACCTATATGTATTAATCTAAACTGATCCGATGATGAAAATATGTAATATAACCATTGTTAAATTTAAACAATAAAAGAATTGGAAAAAAAAATATGGGTGGAATTTACTTGTCTGCTCTTCTAAAAGCTTAAATTTCTTTCTTTTTAGGTTGATGAATTAAAGTATATCACAGACTTTCTCTTAGGATTTGAACTTGTAGACTAAGAGATGCAGACTAAGTTATTATTGCCCCCTGAACCACTGAAACTTCTTCCCTGCACAGAACCCAGCCTGCAATGAAATTCCCTGAAGAAAGGCAGAGGATGAGACTCTCCCATCTAACTGAACATCTTACCACAGGACCACAGTGGGCTCATGTCCATAAGCTGTAGCAGGGAGAAGCTGAGCATAGCAACCAGACCCAGCCAGGCACGTCTGCACAAGATCAAACTTGATAGATCTGGCCAAAATTTCAGGAGGCGCTAGTAGCATAACTTTACCAAAGTTCTGCACCAAAGGTCAGAGATCATGGCTATACAGAATGATGCACACAAGGACCAAAATGCAATCTAAGGTCCTGAAGCCAACCGGAACAAATACAGGAGACACTATCATAGGAGAAAATGGGAATCGTGTATCCAAAATATCTGAATTAGTAGCCTCTGAGGTAAACAAAGAAATGCAGAGACACAGAGAGGAAATCGGATCAGAGATAAGCTCTGATCTAAAAAAAAAGAAATCTTTGAATTACTAGAGTCTGAAGTTAAAAAAAAGATAAAACAGCTGCAGGAAAGGAATCAGATCAGAAATAACCTATGAATCAAAAAAAGACATCTCTAAATTAATAGTGTCGGAAGTAAAGGAACAACTGCAGAAAGGTAGAGAAGAAATGAGAGCAGAAATAATCTCTGAAGTAAAAAAAGAAAGAATAACTATAATGAAAGACAATAATTGCCTCTAAAGAAGACATTGATTAAAAATTAGGGGAGGATAGAAAAATAATGGAATCCTTAAATGAGCAATATAGGAAAGAAATAGATCACATGAAACCATTTCAAAGAGATATACAAGAAAATAAAATCTCAGTCACAAGCTGGCAACACCTTATGAATGAAAATGATATAGTTTCAGATCTTGAAGATACAGTCACAGCTAATGAAAAGATAATAAAGGATCTCTTAAAAACAACCAGGATGCTGGGATAAATAACTCAACATCTGCAGGATGATACAATAATGAACAATGTGAGTTAATAGGAAGTAACAAGAAAGAAGGAGTCAACAGAAATGATATAAAAAGAATATGGGCAGAAGTAATAGAAGAAAACTTCCCAAATATGAGAAAACAATTGGACATTCAGGTAACTGAAGCATACAGAACCCCAAATAGCATCAACTCGAATAAAAACACACCCAGACATATAATAGTCAAAATTCCAGAAATCCAGCACAAGAATAACATGCTAAAAGCTGCTAGAGAAAAGAAACAGAACACATTTAAAGAAATACCCATCAGAATAGCAAGCAGATTTCTCCTCACAAACCATGAGATCAAGAACATGGAGCAGAGTGCTTCAAGTCCTCCTTGAAAACAAATTCCAGTCCAGACTGCAATACCCCATAACACTCTTTTCAAGTATGAAGGAGAAGTGAAATACTTGATGACAAAGAACAACTAAAGAATTTCATGATGTCAAAGCCAACCATGCAGGAAAACCAACAGATATTTTAGACATGGACTAATGACCCAAACTCCATATATAAGAACAGAAAGAATGTACCATAAAGGGCAACCAACTAAACTAGTGGTCTTCAACCTGTGGTCATGACCCTGGGGCGGGGGTGGGGGCAAATGATCAGAACACAGTGGTGGCCTAAAGCTATTGGAAAATGTTATTTATTTGGAATTACAGTTTTGAAGTAGTCACCAAAATTATTTTTTTGTTTTGGAGTCACTGCAACATGAGGAACTGTATTACAGGGTCATGGCATTAGAAAGGTTGAGAACCACTGAACTAAACACATGAGCAAAAAGAGTAAAGAACAGTAGGTAGAAAGCATGTCAATCATAAGTCAACACATTTCAATTACAACCATCAATGTAAATGGACTTAATTCTCCAATTAAAAGAAACAGACTTGTGGCGCATGCCTGTAATCCCAGCACTCGGGAGGCTGAAGCAGGAGGATCAGTGCAAGTTCGAGACCAGCCTGGGCTACCAAAGTGAGCTCAAGGCCAGCCTGAACTGCATAATGAGACCCTGTCTCAAAAAGACAAAAAAAAAAGAAAGAAAGAAACAGACGGGCACAGTGGATTAGGAAGCAAAATCCAACAATATGCTATATATAAGAAACACACCCAACTGATAAAAAATTCATAAGCTCAAAGTGAAAGGATAGAAAACTATATACCATTCCCAAGTACCTCAGAAAATAACAGTTGGCAATCCTGTTTGCAGATAGTCTGTACCTCAAACCAGATTGATCAAATGAAATAAAGAAGCTACTGCATAATGGCTAGGATAAAAATATAAGAAAGAAAGGTAACACTCATAAATATGTATGCACCCAACATGGGAGCACCCAATATATAAGACAAATTTTAATGGACATGAAAAATCTAATATCCAGTACCACAGTCTTAACAGGAGACCTTAACATCTCTTTATCCCTGAAAGGTATAGGTCAAGCAGAAACAATATTAGCAAAGAAGTAGCAGATCTCAACCAGAACTTTGAAAAACTGGACTTAGCAGACATATACAGACGGTTCCACCCAACCACTTATGAATGCACATTTTTTTTCAACCGCACAAAGGTCATTTTCTAAAATGGACCACATACTAGTCCATAAGATATGCTTAAGTATTGGCAAGAAAACAGAAATTATCCCATGCATATTATTTCACCACAACACAATAAAATAAATGAGGAAAGAATCCACAAGAACCCCAGAAATGCACGGGAATTAAACAACAACATTCTCAACAACCAGTGGGTTGCAGATGAAATTACACAAGACATTAAAAAATATTTAAAATTTAATGAAGCCGGGCATAGTGGCTCACACTGTAATCCCAGCACTCAGGAGGCTGAGGCAGGAGGATTGATGTGAGTTTGAGACCAGCCTGGGCTACAAAAGTGAGCTCAAGGCCAGCCTCAACTGCATAGCAAGACCCTGTCTCGAAAAGACAAAAAACAAAGAAAATTCAAACACCACCTATCAGAATTTACATGATACAATGAAAGGGGCTCTTAGAGGAAAATTTATAGCTCTGAACTCACATATTAAAAAAATAGATGGCAAACAAATAGTCTAATGCCTTACCTCAATCATCTAGAAAAGGAAGAGCAAACCAAACCGAAAGCCAAAAGACAGGAGGAAACTATAAAGATTAGAGCAGAAAATAATTCATTGGAGATCAAGAAAACAATACAAAGAATTAACGAATTGAAAAGCTCTTTCTTTAAAATATTAAATAAAATTCATAGCTCCCTAACTAACTTCATCCAAAAGAGAAAAAAATAGACTCAAATTCAAGCAAAAACGAATGAGAAGGGAGAAATTACCACAGACCCTTTAGAGATTCAGAAGATCATAAATAGCTATTTCGAGAATATGTACTCTCACAGAGTTGAAGACACAGAAGAAATGAACAGATTCCTAAAAAAAAAAAAATACCAGAATTGAATCAAGAAGATGTAAGAATGCTCAATAACCCAATAGCAGGCAGTGAAATACAAAATGCAATAGAATACCTACCAATAAAGTGATATCCAGATCCTGATGGATTCACCACTGAATTTTACATGAAATTTACAGAAGATGTAATATCAATACTCCAGAAAATCTTCAGTGAGACTGAAAAGGAAGCAATCCTGGCCTTGTGCCTGCTTGCAGGTGCATTAATTTTCTGTGCTATTTGGCCAGCCGCCAACATTCTTCTCTTGATTTAATAGTTTTAACATCACAGTGTAGTACATTTAAAGTTAAGAAAAATCAGTAGGGCCAGGGAGATAACTCAGTGGCATAAGTGCCTGCATGTCAAACACAAAATCCTGAGTTCAATCCCTGGTTGAAAAAAAAAAAAAAAAAAAAAAAGGCTGCTGAGATAGCTCTGTTGACTAAAAGGCCTGCTTAGGCAAGCTTAGGCAAGCACAGAGACCATGGTTTGATCCAAAGCACCACATCCTGTAGTAGTCCTGCCCCAGGGAAGGCTGAGCTGGCCAGATTCTGGGTGTACTGGTACATGACTGTAATCCCAGCATTGAGGAGACTAAAACCAGGAGGATCACCATGAGTCTGAGTTGCATAATGAGACTCTGCAACAACCAAATACTCACCCCCCCCAAAAAAAATAGAAGTACATGTTTGCAGTACTTGAAGATGACTATCCTGGGGAGTTAGTGCACATATAAAACACATCTAAAGTCCTTTTACTTCTGCTTCCCCTTCCAACCTCTGCTCTCACTGCGTGGAACATTTTTCCTTATTTTCTAGACCTATTCATAGTGATTGCCCTAGTATAGCTCACAGACCCACCAATGATGCTCTTCTGGCTATCAAAGCACTTTCACTATTCCTGGGGGGTGCTTATTATCTTTCCAAATTCCCTCCTCCAGATTCAAATCAGAAAGAGCATTGCAGGTCGGCCTCATAATTTCTGTCCTTTTGTATTAAACAAGACAAAAATCTGTTTTAAAATGACTCATGTGATTAAATTAGTCTCATCTGGAGATAATCCCTTGATTTTGCGTGTAATCTAATCTCATATTATAACATAGAATTACCACACGTTCACAGCCTCTGAAAAACAGGAAAAGGAGGTATTTCAGCATCAATGCAAAATTTAGTTGAGTATTATAAAAAAGCAAATAATCTAACTTAGAGCATTTCAAATTCTAAACAAATAATTATTAGTTCAAAAATATTAATATGCATCTCTTGTTAAAGTATCGTTCCTTTAGAGAAATTTAATGTGTCAAGAAATTTTAAATGATTAAAATTAAAACCAAGTGATGTATATTTTATTTGCTGAAATGAAAATCTATACCATTTCATCCACCTTATAAAAACATTGGATGGTATAATCACAATAGGAAACAGCTAAAATATTTTGTTATAATTAAATTAAGTAGATACTAAGAAACCTAGTTCTGTACTGTCATAGAGTAATGTATGTCTCTTATGTGATATTAAACTCTCAAATACATTTTAAAAAGTTAAATATAGAATAAATTGTTTTAGCAACAAGTGTATGACAGTGGAGAATTAAAATTACAAAAAGTGTTATTAGGAAAACATTTCTTTGTATGAAGTGATTGTCTTGAGAATATACTATTTTGAGAAAATACAATGAAAAAAATCAAGCCACTCATGCTTTCAGTTTTAAATTTCTCAGTGTTTTATGTTATTAATTCTTAGTTTGACTCTAAGACAGAAAAATTACTTTTTAGAAACACTACTTCAGAGGTTTATTTATATGTGTACATACATATTATACTACCATATTAATGCTCTTAGACTTCTGAGGAATCTCAATAGGATATTATACTTTTGCTTTTCTTTGCATTGATTTTATGACATCCATACAGGTTCCAGGATTATATTCTCAAAATATTTTTGTAAAATAACTCAAAACTATTTTATTAAGAAGTAAAGTGTTGCAGCGCATGCCTGTAATATCAACACTTTGAGAAGCTGTGCTGGTGGGATCACAGGTTTGAATGCAGTGTGGACAACACAGTGACATAAAACTCATCTTTAAGGACAAAGATTTGGTAATACTGCTTAATACAGTTGCTGTAGGATTAGTCTCAGTACCAAACACAAAGAGAAACCTAATTACATACAATTTTCACCATCTCATAATACACAATATTGTTAGACATATTGCTAAATACACTTTAGTAATGTAAAAGCTTTGGGTAAATCTTCATACTGAGCCTTTGTTCTGCATGATATTAATGTTTTCTTTTACCTTGTGGCCTTTGATCCAATGGTCTTCACACCAGGCTATATTTCCAAATTTTGATTTCACTTTTTATTTTAAGACCAAGTATCTCTCAGATGCTAAGTTGCCCAGGCTGAGCTCAAGCTTTTGTCCACTGACTATATCTAGCACGTGGCACTGGCCTACCAGACAAAATTGCTTCATCATCGCACGGCACATATGATTTAGCTTTGATGCGAGTAAGATCAAAGGGGAAATCATCTCTGAGGAAGTGGTTTTCTATGACCATAGGAGAGTCTCAAGTACAATAAATAACATGAGAAAGAATAAAATGCTGAATAGTAAACTTCAAGAAAGTATGCAAAAGGCTTGCACATTGAAGATAGAAATTAATGATAAAGGAAAACGATAAAAGATTCTATGCTCATGGATTGGAATACTCAACATTGTTAAAATGGTCATGCTTCCCTAGGCAGTCTACAGATTCAATGGATTTGCTATCAGAAGTCCAACACTATTTTTCTTGAAGATATTGGAAAAGAGTTAAATTTCAGAGGGAATCATAAGTGACATCATATAGTCAAGAGAATCTGAAAGCTACAAGCATGAAAATTCTTGATTTTAAAACATATTACATGCAAATAACAGTGTTTTAGGTAATTACTCTTGAAAACATTTATTAAGAAACAATAATAACTACAAAGCAGCAAAAGAAGTAGTGATACTATTGAATGCATATCTAGAGTATTTATACATTCCTGGTTGGGTTGCTGGGTAGAAACTAATCTTCCTCGTTAGATTCTTGGATGTAACCTTGGTTGTTATATTATAGGGACTCATTGGTTTCTTGGTTGTCCACTGGAGTAAACAATGAAGGGATATAAAAGATAAAGAAAAGAGAAAAAAGCTGGGTAGCTGGGTCAGGTAGAGGCCTGTTTACCTGATGAACAAGGGGACTGAACAATAGCATTTATTTATACTCTTGAAAGTTTAGTATCACAAACCACAAGGTTGCCTAGTAAGTAATGACTGAAATTGTCCATGTAGGATGCTTTTATCAACACTGGGGTATCTTGACTGCTTTAGGCATGCATGCACTGTACTACCCTCATATATATGACCAATTTCCAACTTCAGCTACTCCCAACATCCTATTTCTTTCTAGCGGGGTCAAATAATGACAACTGACATCTAGACCATCTCTCTAAGTGTGTTCTGTACCTTCCTACACAGGCAGTGTGCTGACTTGTAATGCTGAAATAGACCTAGTAGCCAGAGTAGAAGACAGAGACCAATATGAAGAAGTTAACTGTTACCAAATGAAGCATTATTTCAGATAAGGTTTCTGAAAACAAACAAAGGAAACAGAGTTTCTGACAGGAACACATTGGTGAGCTCTATATGCTGAAATTCCTTTGAAAAGATTGAGTCTTCAAGTCTTCAAGATTCTCATACGCCACTACCCAGGTATGTCTTTTGACACATGAACTTTTTTTTTTTTTTTTTTTTTTTTTATTCTTGTTTCAGAAACTTTGTTTGTTCATTCACTCATTTTTTTGGCCGGCTCAGCCCGCCCCCCAGAGGGCAGGGCTGGCGCAGCATGTGGGGCTGAGGATTGAACCGTGGTCCCTGAAGCCTCCCAAGCTTTCCCAAGCAGGCGCTTTAGACCACTGAGCCATCCCGCCAGGCCCCGACACATGAACTTTTTGTAAACTGATAATATAATGTTCTGTGGAGTTTTATCAAACATAGAATTTGGTCTCATGACTCATTTTAAGATCATTTTCCTGACTGGAAGCAAAACTTGAGATTTCCCATTTAACCTAAGGAATTCTGACTCTATACCCCTTTAAATTCACAGTGAGTCGATCTTAGCTAATATTTTCTACCTTTAGCTGTTAGTGAAAGTCACCTCTTTTCCTCATGACTCTTACATGTTGGAAATGTTGCAAACAAATGCATGTCTAATAATCCAGTGACTAAATTTTTGCAGATGTTACCAATATTCACCCATTCATAAAATATTTTGTATAGAAGATGAAATTCTTACTGCTGCTTGCATCAGAATGGTACAATTTGAAATTCAGCCATGTTGGATGACCACCATAATTTAACAGTTCGTACTCGGGATAATTAATTAGTTAGATTTGATGAAATTTTATTAAAGACTTCTACATTTATGTTTTTGGAAAATATTGGTCTGTAGTTTGCATTTATTTTAATGTTGTGTTAATCATGCCACCTTTGTAAAATAAAAAATATTGCCTCTTCTGTCTCATGATCATGGAGAATCAGTATAACCTCTTTATATCATAGGCAAAAATCACTGGAAGTCCTTATTGGACTGAGATTCCCATTTGGGGTTAGTAATAATTGTTAATTGTTGTTCTAGTCAGGGTTTTACTAGAGGAACAGATATAATACAAGGAACAGACATAACACCAGATGTGCCAGTCCCAGAGTTCGATGGGGAAGTGTGCTGTGAGTGTCTACACACTGCCAACTGAAGGATTCAGTCTCAAGGCTTTTATACTCACTGCAGTGTTCCATGCCAAAAGATCTCTACTGATCTTAACCGGTTTCTACTGGTTCCTAACAGTCTCTAACAGTCAGCCATCGTGTCTGCAAAGGAAGGCAGAAGAATCTGCTATGGAAAACTGAAGGGTCCAAACTAGAGGCTGGCCAAGTCTGTGCAGGAAGCCAGGAGATAAAGTCCAAACTGAGTTATTCTGGGGCAGGGCTCTCATGGCTCACAGTGTGAAACACCAGGCAATGCAGCCAAATTGATAAAATGTATCGACCTCCAGGTGTTCAGCCAAGTTGACACAATGTATCAACCACTACAATCCACCTCTTGTCAACTTGGCAGCTAGACATATTTCCTTAAATCAGTCTCAGATACAGAGATATGCATATAATTGCACCAAACATTGTTATTGCACCAAACATTGTTATAACTATACTATTCTATGTATAAACAGAAATGCACTCTACCTTCAACGTTAATCCTTAAGAACTGACACTAAATCTATCCATATTATATTATAATACAGCTATATACAGGGGTGAAATAGTACAATTATAATCCCTTTTTCTGTAGCTGATCACGGGGCAGTAGCTGATATTTGGAGCTACCTTGTTCTACTACCAATTCTGTATTCCCTTGGCCCTCAGCAAGTTCCTCAACAGGTCTTGCTTCTTTCCCTAGTGGAATGAACCTTACCTTCATTCCTGAAGGTTCTGGACTATTTATCATTGTGCCTGTATTAGGTTGTTATAGCTTCCCATTCACCTTAAACACAGGGCATGGCAATACTAAGAGGTGCCCCAAGGGATCTCCCGCACTCCATGTATATTCATCCTTTCCTCCATTATGGAATAGTAATGCAATTTCCCCTTAATAGTCTGGGTCAGTCACCCCTGACAACACCGTGATTCCGTTTTTAGCTTGTATCCTCAAAGGCATGAGGAGTCCAAAGTGACCAGCGGGATATCTCAGCTTCCAGTTCAATGGTATCATTGCTCTGTTTCCTGGTGCAAGCCTTCCCCCCTCTGAGCCTAGGACTTCTAGTCCAGCAGAGCATAACATTGTAGGGACAGGAAGCAAAATTTTGCTAGTGGATCACTAGGGGTAATGGTGAGTGGTACCATTCCTACTCCCACCCTTGATTCCTGGACCCATGAATCCTAGCTATGGGAGACATGGTGCCATACAGAGGGCACTGGTTCAAAGCATATACAGACTGCTGAAGTACCTTACCCCAGCACTGCAAACTATTGCCGCCTAGCTGGCATTATAACTGCATCTTCAAAAGACCATTTCTTCGTTCAATCAATCCAGCTGCTTCTGGATGATGAAGTACATCCATTAAATTCCATGACCATGAGCCACTGCTGCACCTCTTTGGCTATAGAATGTGTTCTTTGGTCAGAAGCAATACTGTATGGTATACTGTGGCAGTGGATAAGGCACTCTGTAAGTCCATAGAGGGTAGTTTTGGCAGAAGCATTACATGCAGCAAAGGCAAATCCATATCCAGAATATGTGTCTGTGCCACTGACGACAAAGCGCAGTCCCTTCCATGATGGAAGTGGTCTGATATAATCAACCTGCCACCAGGTCACAGGCTGATCACCCCAGGGAATTGTATCATATCAGGGACTCAGTGTTGGCCTCTGTATCTGGCACTGAGCATGCAGCAGAGGCTGTAGCCAGGTCAGCCTTGGTGATTGGAAGTCCACGTTGCTGAGCTCATGCATAACCTCCATCCCTGCCACCATGGCCACTCTGTTTACAGGCCCACTGGGCAGTAACAAGGGTGGCCAAGGAAGGAGAATCTCCACTATCCACAGAATGGGTCATCTTATCTACTTGGTTATTAAAGTTTTCTTCTGCTGATATCACCTTTTGTGAGCATTTTACTTTTCTGTCATTGCTGGGACAAATACCTAACACACAAGCTTAGGGGAGGAAAGATTTATTTAGCTCACAGTTACTGGGGGTTTCAAGATGCTGCCTCCACTTTAATGGGCCTGGAGAAGAGGCTAGGGTGCTACCGTGTCCAGGGTGATCTGCTCCATAGCCTTGCACAGAACTTTCTGGTGGAGGGGTCACTCTGACAGCACATGCTGTCAGTTTAGCGGTTCCCACCTCTCTTGGCCACATCCCCTCAAGCTGTGTGCTTGAAAGCCCCATGATTTACATGAGGCTTTGGGGGAAATAACTAGATACAAATCACAACAATTGATGATCATATTAATTGAGTAGGTACAGGCTCATTCAGATTTTCTTGTATGAGTTTTGACAGTTAATACGTAATTATTTGAGAATTTTTTACCTATCTTCTTGCTATTTGTTTTTCATTATGGTTTGATATTACTGTAGTCTGTGAAAATAAAGTGAAATTCCTAAAGTCTACATTGTAAATCTCTCTGGTCGTTACTGTTAGATGAGAGTTTCTAGAAGCAGATTTTTAAGTCTTCTTGAGCAAGCATTCTTGGCACAGTGCTTTAAGAAGGTAAAAGGAGGATAATTTAAAAAATGGAAGCAGCTAGGTGAAATATGATATATGATGAATTTAAATAATACAGCTGGTGAAAGTTCTAGAAGGTCTAAAGATGTCTGAACATATCACTAGTTTGTATTTCCTTCTTTTGCTATCACCAATATTGATCTAAGCCTGAGATGTCTCCCTTCTCTTAACTTACAATTTTGCTATATACTATTTCAGTTAGTCATAAATTTTTTGATATTCTATTTTGTAGACAGTTGAGATGACAAGTTCATGATTTTCTTGTTTAGTTGTCTAGGTTTCACTTTCCTAAAATCATTATAGATAAATTCTTTAATATCTGTATCTTCAAAATATTTTTATAACATAGTATAAATAATAAACAAATGTGTTAACTTTGATTAATATTTATAGTATAACTTTAAGATAATACTTGATTTTGAACTTTAATTTATATGCAACTTTTAATTTGAAACATTAAAATATAACATTCAGGTGCCTGGCGGGATGGCTCAGTGGTCTAAAGCCCCTGCTTGGGAAAGCTTGGGCGGCTTCAGGGACCGCGGTTCGATCCCTGGCACCACATGCTGTGCCAGCCCTGCCCTCAGGGCGGGCTGAGCCGGCTGTAAAAATAAGTGAATAAACAAATAAAGGTTGTGAAGCAAGAAAAAAAAAATCGTCCTTTAAAAAAAAATATATATATATATAAAACATTCAATTAAAATAGACATTATAAATACCCAATACCCTCATATGCAATATCTTTTTTTTTTTTTTTTTTTTTTTTTGTCTTTTTGAGACAGAGTCTCGCTATGCAGTTGAGGCTGGCCTTGAGCTCACTTTTGTAGCCCAGGATGGTCTCGAACTCACACCAATCCTCCTGCCTCAGCCTCCCGAGTGCTGGGATTACAGGCATGAGCCACCACGCCCGGCTAGATATCTATTGATAGATATTATTATATGTAGAATTTGTTTTACAGCAAATCAGGAGATAAGTGGGAAGAAGTAAAACTAAAGTCATTGTCCTTGACGAATAAATGAGAGGTCATTGTAGTATTCACTCAAATTCTACATTTAAATTTTCCCAAATAAAGTATACAATAATTATAATCATGTTATATAAAAGTTTATGGAGAAATATTACAATCTTTCAAAGTACATTAGTTTTATCTTTATTATGTTACATTAGTTGGAAAAATGCTAAAATTTATACTATATAAAAGTTAAAAGTAACTTTTGCTTCCTGGCATAGATTTTATATTTTAATGCATATTGATTTGCATCAGTGTACTTTATGAATATATTTCTCCTATTCTTTCAGCTAAGTTCAAATTATGGTACAAGGATGCAGAATCAGCTATTAAGAACAATAATGCATGTGTCTGGTACAAAGGAAGTTAATTATATATTCTTGGGTACACCCAACTGAGAACATTAGCTCAATATTTATAGAGAAATAGATACACAACTAAATGGACAAACTGAATTAGTCTTTCATGGTTCAAGTTGCTTTATTTCTCCCCCATTAAATCACAGTTTTATAGTACTTATGTGTATGGTAGATAAAATTTTGCATTTAATGTTTTTTTTTTTTCTGTAGCTGAACCTGACAATTAATTTGCATAGATATTTTATCAGTTGGGAAGTATATAAAATTATTTTAAATACTTTTTATATTACAAAGGACAATTTATAATTAAATGATAAACAAAAATCACTAACACTTGGAAGCTATTTTTATGGTTTATTTCTTAAAACTTTATTAATTGATTTATATTATTACCAGCTCAGCCTTCCCTGGGGGTGGGGTTAGTGCAGCATGTGATGCCAGGTAATGAACCTGGTCCCTGTGGTGGCCTAAGCTTGCCTAAGCAGGTGCTTTAGACTGCTGAGCTATCTCGGCAGCCCCATGTTATGGTTCAGATCTATGATATCCTTCCAAATTCTCATGGGTCCAGATGAGAGGTTTCCATCACATGATTGGGTGCATTCTGCTCATCAGTGCATAAATCTGAATGTGGTTTTGGATTTGGGCTCCATTCAGAGCAAGTCAGTCAATGGGAGTATGGCTTTGGACAGGTGACATTTCTTCTTGATCTTTTCAGTCTGTCTGGGATAAGGAAACAAGCTGTCCTCTGCCATGTCTCTCTGCAGTGCCATTTCTCCCTTGGAGCAAGTGTACCAGACAGCCAACTGACCAAGGAGACTCAGAGAATCCTCTTCAGGCTGCTGCCTCACAAATGCTTTCATCTTAGTATAGTCAAAGTGCTACAGTGCCTCATTAATGGGGTAAATCATTCTACCCCACTTCACATATGTGAAGATGATATATGTGATCATCTTCACATGTATTTGAAAGGGCGTTCTATAAGTAGAAGTAATTTTCTACTTCTTTTGACAGTTTAATTAAAACATGATAAATTATATTTTGTATCCATTAATTCAGTTTTACAGATATTTTTTAACTTGGTAGGTAGAGATTCTGGTAAGACTTGATGCGATATTTTTAGATGTTCATTATTCATTATACATTGATTTAAGTTACTATACATTTGAAAGGAAATTTCACCTATAAGATCATAATTTTTAAAATCACTCAATGATTTTTACAAATAAAACAAGTGAATATTGCCTCATTGCACAGCAAGCTGGTTATGTTTAACAAAGTAGAATTCAAATAATAATAACACATTTAATGAACAATGACAGTGAATCACTACTTCTTTAATATGTTCCAAATTTTATGCCTTTTTTGTTTTGTTTTGTTTTGTTGTCTGGCTTTTTGAGGCAGGGATTCACTATGTAGTTCAGGCTGGCCTTGCATTTCCTTTGTAGCCCAAACTGGCCTTGAACTTACTTCCCTCTGCCTCTCAAGTGCTGGGCTTCCAGGTGTTATGTGTCACCATACCCAGCTCAAACTGTATGCTAATAATGGATTTTTTTTTATTCACTGCATAAGCACAGAATTCTATACCTGGAAGAATTTAGTGTTGAGAAACTTCATGACGTGATTTTTTAAATATATATTTATTTCCTCATTTATTTATTTTATGTATTTACTACAGGGTCCACACAGGGTCTGACTACACAGATTGGATTTGTGTGATTTACCTGGGTTCAACCTCCAAAGCACTGGGATTATAGGGTCATGCCACCATACCCAGTCTCAGTTACCCTCTCAGCGTACCCCAGGGGTGAGGCTAGTACCACGCTCCGGGCATCAAATGCCAGTCCTTGTCCACTGAGCTATCTGGTCGGCCTGGAGTTTTAAAAGTTTTCTTTGTGGATATTGATCATCAGCTTTTAAGTATCATAGTGAAGAAAGAATATATAGAAAGAATAAGTGAGTGGAATGTAAGAGTGAATAAAAGGATAAAATTTTCTGGGGAAAGTTACAAAGTGTGGAGCATATATCTATTCATATTCTACTAAAAAGCTTATATTTATTAGATGTGTATTACCTCACAATTAGCATTTCTTAAATGAATAATTTTACTTGTATGTTTTCGTATCTATACATTAATGAATGTATTCTTTATGTTCTCATTATTGAAACATGGAGTTTCAAATTCATTGGTTAAATTAATGCCTATATATGTAACCTTTTTTTTCTTGTTTCAGAACTTTTGTTTGTTTATTTATTTACTTTTATGGCTGGCTCAGCCTGCTCTGTGGGCAGAGCTGGTGCAGCATGTGGTGCCAGGGATTGAACCGTGGTCCCTGCAGCCACCTAAGCTTTCCTAAACAGGTGCTTTAGACGACTGAGCAATCCTGCCAGTCCCAGCTATGTATATAACATTTTTGAAGCTACCAGGACTTTTGAAATTTTATTTCTCAGTAGCTTCTTTGTTGGTGTATAGGTATGTTATTATTTATGTGTTGATTTTGTTTATCTGAAAGAAATTTTTAGAATAATAATAATAATAAATAGAATTACAACAAAAATATGAAAGTAACATGCAGTATGTATTTTATAAGAATGCCTTATTTTTATGTACCATGTTATAATTCATATAAAAGGTTAAGGGATCATGCATTTAATATAAAGCAGTGAAATCTACTTTGCAGTTTCCAGAAAGTAAATAAAGCATTGTGTGAAATCTTTAAATCTGTTTTTATTTTCTGTGTCTGTCCTCACTCTGTCTCTGTCCCAGTCTTTCAACTATTTTAAGATTTTTCCAAAATAATATAATCAGACTCAGCTCCAAATTAATTTATATTAAAAAGTGATGTAAAATTTTTTAATTAAATCACCCTAATTAAAAGACACAGTCAAAACATGACCAACTGAAATGAACCTGCACTTTTCTGAAAATGAGGTACTGATGGCCAACAAATATTAAAAAAAATCATGAAATGAAGTGAAAGTGAAAATAACACTGAAATTTCATGTCAGAAATTAAAATTAAAACACCATTGAGATTTCATTTAACTCTAGAAACATATGGCTGCCTTAAAAATCAAATAATAAATACTACAAAGATTGTTGGTGGAACTTTAACTGGTATGATGCCTATGGAAAGCAATATGGAAATTCCTCCACAAAGGATTAAAAATAGAAATTCCATTTAATAAAGATATTCCTCTTGCAGGTAAGGTATCATCCTGAAAGTGTTATGGATGTTGTATTGCAGTGATACATGCATACTCACATTTCTAGGAGCACAGCTGACACTAGTTAGATTTTGGAAATGGCCCATATGATGAATAGAAGAATAGCTAAACATGATATGCATGCACAATGAAGTGCTATTTTACTGTGAAGGATTAACTTTAGTGATTTGTACAAAAAACAAATCTCGAAAGCATAGCATTGAGTGAAAGAAGTCAAAATGCAAGTTTAAATATTGCCTGGGTTCGCTTATATGCAAAATCCAATATATAAATAAAGAGTCAAAAACGTGTGTGTGTGTGCATGTTTGGTGTACATATGTGGGCAACGTGTGCATGAATATATATGTTACTGTAGGTGGCGCACAGAATTTTCACCCCAGCCATATCTCAGCAAATTTGTCATTTTTTAGAGACAGTCTTGCAATGTTCCTCAGTTGCTCAGGCTGAACTGAAACTTGTGACTCTTGGGTCAGCCTCCCACAATGGTGGGATCCCACACTTATGCCATCACTCTAGCTTTAAAACTTGGGTTCTAGTTTTATTGTTGCTGATTTCTAACTGTGTAACATTGTGGTCAGAGAGAGCCTTTCAGTATGAAATTAAATTTATGTTTACATAGTGTTGCATAAAATGTCCTTTTATGAAAATTGTCAACTACGATGGTTGTGTAGACCATTTTATGTGTCTATTAGATGCACCTATTTGTGTTAATTTTTATGTTTTGTCATTTTCTGTCTAGCTTCTATGTTCGTGGTTGAGAGTAGGACATTGATCTTACTATTACCATAGAATGGAATAGAACAAGGTATTATCTATATGGGGAAATTACAAAGGAATGATGGGGGCTGGGGAGATAGCTCCGTGACACAAGTGCCTGCCTGGCAAGTGCAAGATCGTGAGTTCAAAACCCCGGTCTCACAAAAAAAAAAAAAAAAAAAAAAAAAAAAAAAAAAAAAAAAAAAAAAGCCTACAAAGAAATAATAAATGTCCATGAAATGCATATTCTCAGAACAACTAAGAAGAAGTCTTTAGATGAAAACCTGTGTGGCTCTTGAAACATACAAAGCCTACACATGAAACCAATAGAAACAATGACCAAAAACAATTATTTAAAAAGCAGCAAAGTTCAAGGAAAGGGCTGAATCTTGTTTTTAGTCATCAGTTGTCAACGGAATTTTTCAGTTTTCAATAAAAAGTTCAAAAGCCATAAAATAAAAGTGGAAATTAAGCAGACCTTCAAAGAAACTAAAAGAGCAGATAGCATCTCTTCAGATAAAAATCTGTTGGCAGATCTAAGCAAATCTTTACAATGATTCATAGAAAATGAATATATGAAGAAAACCAATAAAACATTCTATGAAATAAAATCATTTTATTCCATTTCCATTTGTGTTCTGCTATTGTGTAGGTAAATGTTTATGATTATTATACCTTCAAGCTATATTGAATTTCTCATGAACACTGATGAACAAATTTTTGGTGAAGCATTCCTGGTTCACTTTTTTTCTCTTAGTAATTTGAATATATATTGCTTCACTGATTTCTGGCTTCCCAGTTTCTGATGAGAAATCTGTTCAAAATCTTAAAGAAGAATCAATTTTATGTGACAAATCATTACTCATTTGCTGTTTTGAAAGCAAAATTTCACCCTTTCAAAATTTGATTATAATGTGTCTAATTGTTAGTGTTTGAGATCCTCTAAGCTACACTATATTCTGGTTCAGTATGTTTATATTTACCTATTTCATCGAATTTGAGAAGTTTTAACTTGAGATTATTTTTTTAAAGATTCTTAGCCTTTGTAGTTAAAGCTAACATGTCCCCCACTACTGTTATAAGCTCCAAGGCTGGGGTTTGGGAAGGTGAGTGGGCCAGCGGGCCTGTACGCCCACCTACGGCTTCATCGGCCAATGAGGTCAGTATTTGAGCATGCTGACGAGAGGCGGAGCTTTGTGACCGATGGGCAACAGGTCTGTGACCAAAAATACTGCATCCGTCTCCCAGACACTTTCTCTACTTCTTGGTTGCCACGAAAAGGGCAGCTTTCTTTGTCTGACTTTTCCATTTCCGACTTGCACACTGGTCCTATGAACTGCATACTTTAGGTCCCATGAGTGAAAAATAAGTATCCAATTTTCAGTTTTGTGCACTGCCTACAAAAAACTGACTGTCACATTCCTTACTATTTTTTTGTTTTTCATTCTGATTTCCACACTCACTGTTTCCCGTTGCCTTTCATTCCAGCTTGTTTTCTTTCTGGTAAGCATGCCTCAGAATCTGTATAGTGAATTTCTCAATGAAATCAAGTTTTTAAGCTCATTTCCTTGTAATTTCAGTTCATTTTTTTCCTTTTGGGATCCTTTTCTGTTCATTCACTGTCACTGGGATTTTATTTCATACAATGTTTTATTGGTTTTCTTCATATATTCATTTTCTATGAATCATTTTAAAGGTTTACTTGGATCTGCCAACAGATTTTTACCTGAAGAGATGCTGTCTGCTCATTTAGTTTCTTTGCAGATCTGCTTAATTTCCACTTTTATTTTATGGCTTTTGAACTTTTTACTGAAAACTGAAAAATTCAGTTGACAACTGATGAGTAAAAACAAGATTCAACCCTTTCCTTGAACTTTGCTGCTTTTTAAATAATTGTTTTTGGTCATTGTTTCTCTTGGTTTCATGTGTAGGCTTTGTACATTTCAAGAGCCACACAGGTTTTCATCTAAAGACTTCTTAGTTGTTCTGAGAATATGCATTTCATGGACATTCATCATTCCTTTGTAGGATTTTTTTTTTTTTTTTTTTTTTTTTTTTTTTTTTTTTTTTTTTTTTTTTTTTTTTTTTTTTTTTTTTTTTTTTTTTTTTTTGTGGGACCGGGGTTGTGAACTCATGACCTTGCACTTGCCAGGCAGGCATTTGTGTCACGGAGCTACCTCCCCAGCCCCCATCAATCCTTTGTAATTTTCCCATATTGATAATATCTTTGTTAATATCCCAGTTTTTAATGGCTGGCTCTCAGAAGCAAAGAGAGAAATGTTAAGAATATGGAAAAAGGAATATGCTCTTTAAATGCCCTAGAAAACAACTTAGAGCAGGAGAGGTTTAATCACAGATGAAAGAACACATCAGGCTATCCACAGACCTATACTTTTGTTATTAGGAAAAGGGCAAGTTGGTGAGGAAAGTGCAGACTCCTAGCACCTGGTGGGCAGGGCCCTTGGCCCACCCACACCTGCATGCTCTTAACTCCATAAACGCCTGTGCGGGTTCTTCCACAGGATGAAGAGTGGAGAACAGACACAGCTTCTACTGTGGTAAATTCCAGACTGACTTCATTTAACTGTAGTTTACTTTCAAGTCTTCCCCTGGGTATTTTCATTCTTCTGCACACAAAGTACTACTCCAGCTATCCCAGCAGGAGGTAAGTGCCATTTATGAATAGATTCTCAAACACTCATTCTATTTTTTTATTTGTGAGATCCAATAAATTTGCTAGCCTACATCTTAGGTGCTGATAATTCTGATTTGGTTATACTTACTACAATGTAACTTCAGCTAATATATTTGAAATGAATGTTTTTTTTTTTTTGACATAGGTCTCTTAATTGGTTCTATACAATTTTTATTTTGTTTTGTTTTACAGGATGAGGGTCTAGAGGAGATCCCTAATATACATTGGATAAACATAACCTGTTTTCTGCTTCCATTACTTTCTTTTGTAATCTTTTCAAATCTTTGTATTTTAAAACTATAATTTCTGAATTCTTTATTTTTCTAAAAGCAATTTTTAAAGTTTTTTTTTAAGAATAAAATTGGGAGAAAAAACAAACATTAACAAAGTAATAGGAACTAGTATCACTTTTTAAAGTCCACATTTCTCTTTTTAAATATAATTGTTTCTTAAATTTATATTATTCTTTTGCTCTGCTTGACATCAAAAAACATATCATATTCTGCTTTTATACTTATGTTTGAAACAGTGCCTCAGCCAGTACGTTTTTAGCATTTGAACTTTTGCTGTTTGTGTTATGGAATCTGAGTTTTGCAAATGACACACAGGCAAGAAGATGTAGGATAGATTCCTTTTCTCTGTTTAGGACATAGGACTCATTTTTAATGAACTTCTGTTAACTTTTCAGTTCTAAGAAAAGTCACTAAGAAAATGCACTAATGCTTATTTGTAATGCCTGTACTTTTAAAAGCAAGAGTAACACATCAATAATGTGATCAGATATCAAGTCATTTGAATTCTTTTTTTTCTCATTTAGTAAACCACACATTAACGCAAATAATATTTTCTAATGTAGCTAAAAGTTCTTGTTTCATCTTCCATTCATTCTGCTTATTCATTCTGTTCTTGCACTTTCAAGTGAATAAACTTTAGCTGATTTAAGCAGTCCTGTAATAATAGAATACTTTTCTACCCTACTCTAGACTTACTAAGTGTGATCAATTTCACTTAATTTTGTCATCTTTTTCTTTTCTTTTCTTTTCTTTTCTTTTCTTTTCTTTTCTTTTCTTTTTTATTATGGCCGGCTCAGCCTGACCAGGGTGTGAGGCTGGCCCAGCATGTAGTACCAGGGGTCAAACTGCGGTTCCTGTGGTTGCCTAAGCTTTCCTAAACAGGGGTTTTAGACCACTGAAACATCTTGTTGGCCCAATTTTACCATCTTAATGAGCACGTTGTCAATATTCCAGCCCTTAGTATTTTTCTATTTTATTTTTCAAATTGGAGTGAAATCTCATAGAAAATCTTTAGCTTAAGATTACTTGAACTAGTAACACATTTGAAATTTTCTTCAATGAATTTTAAGAAGAATGAAACTATAATTATGTCACCAATTACTATTCAACAAGGGTCAACCTCATTCTTAGAGCCCCACAAAGACTGAAAATGTGCCAGAGACATATTTACATAATTTGAAACAGGTGCAACAGTGTGTGTATAATAAATCTATTCTATACGGACAATGATGTGGATCAATTGGCCCAGATGTCAAGAATAGCACAGCCAACTTCAACTGAGAGTACAGGTTTGGAGCTGACATTTGTTTGAACAGGTGCAGGATATCTAAAAGTATAGAACATGTCCTTTATTTGGAGCAAAACAAAAATTCCAGTTGGAATCTACTGATTTGTAACAAATGAAAATCCATCAAACACCTGCTACATTTTCAAAGCAGAAAATGTGCTAGTGATGTTAACTAGGTTGTCAGATAACTTCAAAAAATTATGAGACAACTAAAATTTCCTTTTAATTTCACTGTAATGCATCATCAGCCAGAATTAATTCCTCAAGAGGCATGGGTTATATGAAGTTGCCATCAGCTAAGCAATAGGACTTTCTGGAGAAGAGCATTTAATGCAAATTAAAACTTAAAATTTATGGGCAATACTATAAATTGCTCCAGTAAGTACAACTGAGTTGGCAGATTTGACTAAATTCTTATAGTAATTGCTATTCAATTCAAATTTAGAATTGATTTATCTGCTAATGTACTTGTTCACAGAAAGTTATACATTCAACATCAGATTTTTATAAATGTGTTTATTTCCAGTCAGATTAGTTGTCAATGCAATTTTTAAGAAAACATAAGTGAACAAAGACAAGAACACACATATAAAAATACCAGTCAAAATATCCAGTTCAGTTTTTCTTTGATTTTCTTTTAAATATCCACTTCTAAAAATTGGAAAAATACATTTATGGTTGGTAGTACTCTGAAATACTTCCAAGTGTGTAAATGACTATTCATTTTTAAAAATGTTTATTTTTTTAAATTTGGTACAGGGTCTTGCTTTGCAACCCAGACTCATAGTGATCTTCCTACTCATATAATCCCAGCCCTGGTTTATATGCCTAGTTTCAGTGGCTGGCTGGGTGCAGGGCAGGCATGGCAAGCGGTAGCAGGGATCAAACCCAGGTCCTTGTGTTTGCCAGGCAGACACTTAGACCACTGAGCTATCATGCCAGCCCATGACTGAATATTTAATTTGAACTTAGAAATAAATGCAATGTATTTAGTCTCATAATATGTCAGTATTACAACTATGTTAGGTCTACAAAAAAGCTGTTAACAATCCCTAGGAATTCTTAATGCTCCATCTGCTTAAAACATGTCAGCCTTCTCCAAGCTTGTGCAACAAATATGTATGGGAATAGTCGGAAAGGATATTAATATTTTTCCAAGTATTTAACTTTAATTTTTTATAACAACTGAAAAGCATGTTTTGAATGTATTTTAAAATTAAAACTAAGACTGTAGCTCTTACAAAGGTATTGAAATCTTTAAAGGAATAATTGATTATCGACTAGGCACAGACTCTTGCACTTCCCAGGCAGGCACTTAGGCCTCTGAGCTATCTCCACAGCCCTGTTTTGCCTATTTGAAATTGCTGAGAAAATACTAAGAGGATATGAGAGCAATTATACAAAAACATGTAGAATCAAAGACGGCATTTTTTAAGCTCATTTTCGATTGTAGAGGGTATTTCCCAGACATAGAATTCAACTATTTCATATGGAAATTCTGTTTGTCTAAATCCTATGTGAGTCTGAAAAACAAAGTTTATGAATGGGTGAACAACGAATTCGAATTGTATACAATATATTATGTCTCAACAGATTTTATTAGTCAGCTTTGCCCCATCGAGACAATGGACCACTGTGGAAACTTAAAGCAGAGAAGTTTGATTCAATTTCTGGTCTCCAGAGATTATCGCCTGGTTGGATCCTATGGTTGACTGGTTCCAAGACAGAAACATCAGCAAGAAAGGAGACAGCAAAACAAGGATTCTCTATCTGGGGAGATAGCCCACCGGTCTAAAGCGCCGGCTTTGGCAAGCTTAGGCAAACGCAGAGGGACTGCAGTTTGATCCCCGGCACCATATGCCGCACCCGCCCAGGCCCCAGGGGGTGCTGAGTGGGCCACAAAAATAAATAAATAAAATTTCTTAAGTCATAGCAGCCAGGAAGAAGAGCAGGAAAAGCCTCGGTCCTGCTTGTGGGCCACCCTGGCAGGCAGAGAGCTGTGTTTTCCCATATGCTAGGCAGTTCCCAAGCCAGCCAAATTCGTGCAAAGTCCTCGTCTGAGCCTGATAAAAACTACTTTATTAGAAAAGAGAATTAGCAGAGAATCAATACCTTGGTGATGACAGTTTATGATATTGTAAGGAGAGTTCCAATGCAATTTGAAGACCAACAATTTCTTTTGCCATAAAAAGCCATGTTTAAAATAAAAGCTAAGTTTTTGCACTGTAGAAGCAAACATTACATTTAATTAATGATAACAGTTTATTAAATGGTTATTATTTGTTTAGAAAAGATAGTTATTTTAGAAACAAAATAATTTAAATAATATTCTGATGGTTTTCTGGAAATAAAATAATAAATGTAATAAAGCAAATCAAAAAATTTTTTTTTAATTTTTATTTTATTTATTTATTTTTTTTCTTGTTTTAGAACCTTTGCTTGTTTATTCACTCATTTTTATGGCCGGCTCAGCCCGTCCCGAGGGCAGGGCTGGCACAGCATGTGGTGCCAGGGATCAAACCGCGGTCCCTGAAGCCGCCTAAGCTTTCCAGAGCAGGCGCTTGAGACCACTGAGCCATCCCACCAGCCCCCCCCTTTTTTTAAAAATTTTTATTTTATTTTATTTTTTTCTTGTTTTAGAACCTTTGCTTGTTTATAAGCAAATCAAATTTATATAAAAGGACCCTTGAAAATGTGATGTAAATATGCCAAGTTATTATAAATTTATAATAAATTAATTCTGAATTACACAGAAATCTGTAGTCTTTTCTTGAATTGATTGCTATGCACTGAATGTACACAAGTAAAGAAAAACTGCTAGGGCCAGTGAGATAACTCAGTGCACTCAGCGCCTCCTTAGACAAGTGCAGGGACCAGGGTTTGATCCTGGCACCATATGCCGTGCTGGTTCCATTCCCAGGCTGGCCGCTGAGGCCCAACCTAGTGCTGGGGAGGCTGAAAACAGGAACATCACTAAGAGTTCGAGCTGCATAGTGAGACCCCACACAAAATAAATAAATAAATAAATAAATAAATAAATAAATAAAGATACTAAAAACTGCTAGCACTTATGCATATTAATTTATCCTGAATCTATCTATCTATCTATCTATCTATCTATCTATCTATCTATCTATCTTTCTATCTATATAGTGAAGGATCCACAAGGTGTCCACAGTGTCTGACTGCTACATCAGACTCCTCGTGATCCGCCTGTTCACAGCCTCCCAAGAGCTGGGGTTGCAGGTGCACACCACCATGTCCAGTCTCAATTGCAGTCTCAGCGTGCTCCAGGGGCGGGGCTAGCACAGCAGGCTGGGAACCCTCGGCCCCTGCACTGGTATCCTGAACATTTATAAGTCCAAAACAATTAAAAATAATTAAACATTAATGAAACTAATATTTATTGGATATTAGATAAACTATTAATATTTTAAATTTTGTTATGTTTCTTGATGTAATTTTTAAATTAAATATTGAGGAAAAATTTTTACTTAAATTGTAATATATATTGAACTTTATAATGTACTAAAATTGGAGTTTCTTTTTTAAACTAATTATTGTTTAGTTTGCTAAAGCCTGTTGGCACGGTTGTGATACACATGATGAGCCCAGTCACCGGAGAGAATTCCCTGCTCCCCATCACTGCCTTCAATCTTGCCTCCCCTTCTCATTCACAAACCTTGCTTTCATTTTGCCCTTATGTTCTCATCAGTGTCATTTCCATTCCTTCCTTTCCGTTCTCTCCTCCTAGTTCCTTCTGGACAATAACCTTCCATTCCACAAGGTCCATTGCTCATTTTGGTCCTCATATGCGCATTCAGTTTCTCCTACCATCCAGGTGAGGCCATATTTACATATGTGTGCCTGAATTCATTTCACTTATGATCTCAAGGAGCATCCTTTTAAAAGTAAATATCTTGCTTATGGTTCTTTATGGCTAAGTAGTATTCCATCTTACTAAAAAAGAACACATCTTTACTCATCCATGAGTGACCAAGAGCCCATGTACCAATCACCAAAAATTGTTGAGTATAAATACACCTTTCGGCATTCAAAAGCTGATAATGTCAGGTATTTGTTATAGTGTCAGACATCTAACACAGCAAAAACTTGATAGAAACCAGAGTTTCAATAGTGTTACATTTTTTGCTAAAATTTTCACTTTTGATGAATGTAAATGATTATTAATAGGAAAATTCACTGGGATTTTTGCACCTTTTGTATACATCAAAATATTTTAAACAAAAGGTAGGCTAAAATATATAGTAAAACTTGGCAGGAGTTTCCCTGGGAGTTTAAGCATGCTCTATTCTGCTTGTTCCAGAGGGGGAGAGGGAAGAGATAAAGTAGACATCCTTTGGTGAATGCTCTTCTCAGCTCCCCAAACTTAATTATTTTAGCGAAATATTATTTTACTTATATGATTATAATTGAGTTATATGAAGCATAATGAAAGAAAACAATGAGTCTTGCTGGCAACATGCCTTCTGGCAAAAAAGGCTGGGATTATCAGAATGAGGAGTTGTGTTCCAATTTATAGCATTAGAAGTTTCAACTTGTTCAGTGAAGTCAATAAGTCACAGCTGTGAGCTACATTTGAGGTAAGATTATATTAAGTCTGATGTAAATCATGGATTACAAGCAATGCATTAATGGAAAATTTATTTCAACCTGCAAAAGTGTGCTAAAAAATGTAGCATATGTTAAAATTAGTTCATGGTGACATTGCAGTGATTATAAAAACAGTTTAGTAGCAGCTTATGTGACTTCTTCATGGTTGGAACGCAAATAGAGGTTGTCCAGTAGAGAGCTGGACATTCCTTAACATCAAAGCCCTTCCAGATATTGAAAGAGTAATTGAAATAACTACAACAAAAAGGTCACCGACTACTAGGCAAACCTGTGAAGCTCTGATGATAGCTTGGGTAACACCACTGTGGTTGTAGTTCCACTCAATGTACTTGAACTTGAGCTAAATGATTGAAAAATGTGTTCCACAAGTTTTGACAATCAAATAAAAGCAGCAGTGCTTATCAATTTCATAGGAGTTGTACAACTGTGCTGCTCAGGATACTAAGGTCTTAGGAAATGAGCTCATGGCAGATGAAACCTGATTTTAATATTATGACCCTAGGCTTAGTGTTCTCGGGGAAATTGTGAACCCCTTGTCCAAAAAACAAAAAATAGCATTCCAATCACTATTGAACTACAAGGCGCTATTGTTTGTGATTCTTCGCTTTGATGTAATTGTACAGGCTATGTTGGTATATATGAACACTGCTATGAATTCTGAATGTAGTAAGGACTTAGCACACTTAAGAACTTAAAAAACACTGTGCATGGAAAACATACTGAGAGACGCACAACCTGCCTCGCCTGTCATCAGGACCACAGTCTGCATCACGTACTGATCCAGGTAAGATGGTTTGGTAAGGAACATATCAGGGTGCTTCCTCGGGGAGCTTTTTGGAACTCTGGACTTCTGGCTCTTTTCCAAATTCAAGAGGAATATTTTGACCCAATTCAGGATATTGAGACAACTGAGGTAGCATAGCTAAACAATCTCATTGAAAGAAGACTCCCAGAATTGCTTCCCAAACAGGCAAGAATGTGGGATAAATGTGTGAGAAGCAGAATAGAACACTTTGTGGGAGGCTAATGAGAGTGTTTTTTTTTTTTTTTTTTCTTTTTGAGACAGGGTCTCGCTATGCAGTTGAGGCTGGTCCTGAGCTCACTTTTGTAGCCCAGGCTGGTCTCGAACTCGCATCAATCCTCCTGACTCAGCCTCCCGAGTGCTGGGATTCCAGGTGTGAGCCACCACGCCCGGCAAGAGTGCTTTTTTTAAGGTGTAAATTTTTAAAATGTAAATGTTTTGCTTATTTGTAGATCATATCTCGCAGGTCTTAGTTTAACATTTATATTTTGTCGAGACTTTCAAAGAGCATGTTATTGGTCAGTTTGAAAAATATTACAGAAAAGATAGTTAATTTTCTTGAAATGAGGAGATAGCTAAGTTGAACAAATAAATGCTTGTTTCTCAAGTGCAAGGGCCTGAGTTCAAACCCTGATTCTAAAAAACGTTAATTCCACTTATAAAACTCATTCTATTAAGGGTAAATGTAATAAATAGAAAAATTACCAATGAAATGATAGAATTTCAATAAGTTTAATAAAAAGTTTTTAAAGCAACAACAGGACAAAAACCAGGGCAATACGTATTGACTCTGATGTTTCATGGATCACCTAAACTTGTGCTGAAGAACCTATGTAGTGAGAGATCTGTGTCATATATATATATATATATATATATATATATATATATATAATGTATATATATATATATATATGAGAATATATAATGGAGAGAACCTTTTGCCTTGAGAATATATCATGGGCATAAAATAATATTTAGCTGGCTTTTAGTATGTCCAAAGAATTAGATAATGAAATAATGAACTCTGAGTCCATAAATGGTTGAAGTATTATGCAGAAAAATCAGAATTAAGTATTGAAGGGTCGCCCAGCAGGATGACTCAGTGGTCTAAAGTGCCTGCTTAGGAAAGCGTAGGTGGCTGCAGGGACCACAGTTCGATCCCCGGCACCACATATGGCGCCAGCCCTGACCTCAGGGCAGGCTGAGCCAGCCATAAAAATAAATAAACAAACAAAAAAAGTTCTGAAACAATAAAAAAATGTATTGAAGGGTCTGCATCCTTGAAAGATGTACACAAAAAGTTGCACAGCTGCTTGTCAATAAATATTGAACAGATAAATGACAAAGCTTTGAACTGTAAATCTGAGGTTTACAAAAGCTCTTTGAAATATAAACTGAGGAATTGTGATATAATTTATTTGTCATATCAGGATAAGGTGAATTGAGTAATAGTTTCAAAATAATAAGTTGAATAATATTTAAAAACATAATAGAGAAAATCAAATTAGGATACAACAGCACTGAAGCTTATGAATTAATTACATGTACAGTACTTCTCAGAGTGCATTGTTACCATGTTTCTGATATGGTTATGGGTATGTATTATGTTATGTATATGCATAATATGTTTAACCCTGTCTGAATTAGAAATAGATACTAATTACTACTATTATTTCCCTAATATAAGAAAATCCTCTAATGGTTAAAGAATTTCTTTCCTAAAAATCTTTTATTTTTTCATTTACTTGGTACAGGGTCTCACTATGCAGCTTGGACTCATAGTGATCCTGCTGCCTAAGCCTTCCCAGCAATGGGATTACAATTATATGCCACCATACCTGGTTTCTGTGGCTCGCGCACAGTGTTCAGGGACTGGCATGGTATGTGGTATCAGGGATTGAACCCCAGTCCTTGTGCTTGCTAGACAAGTGCTAATACCGCCAAGTTATCTCCTAAGCCCAAGAAACTTCCCCAGTATCAATATTTTCTGAGTGTGGAAGAAAGAACTAAACTTGAGAGATACACAGTTCGCATTCTTATGTGATTCTCTACAATATAAAACTGTGTCTGACCCAGGCAGGTAACAGTGGAAATGAAGGCTGGGTTAACTCTGCTACAGTAGAATAGATCGTGGGAATTTTCTGATGATTACTGTTGCAGAAAAGAAGGATTGATTGATGACGCCAATGTTTCAAGACTATGGAAAAATGGCATCGGAGCAAAGAGATGATTCTATTTTGTGAACATAAAAAATAATTATGCATCTATACCTATCTATATATTTAGCTGCAGAAATCGAACTGCGGACGAGTGTTTGTGTAGCTGAGCTGTCTTTGACCCAAGACAATGGTATCATCATAGCTGAGAATGAAGCAAGATTTAAGTCTGTTCAAAACAGTGTCAGTAAGGGAAGAGTAGTAACTTTATGTCAGACATCAATTTGTGAATTCCACAATTTTATATTCTATTTGTAAGATTCATATATATTCTGGAAGAAGAAAAAAACTGAAAAGTATTTCAAATCTGTGATTTACAAAACTAATTAGAAGTAATTGAGTCTTATTTTCTTTCAAACTGCAGAAATCTTCATGAGAATTGAAAAAAGCTGTAATAAAGTTCTTGTGATGTTTTAATTTCCTATGGCATTTGTTCAGTACCTTAAGTGTTCTAATTTCATAGTCTTAATGAAAGCAGTAATTTAATAAGAGTAAAAGTAAAATCAGTTCTCATTTTTATCCACGTACTTTCAGTCCTTTATTTTTCTAGAGGAATATACTTATATAAATATATAGAGAAGGAGGTTCTAAACCACCTAATTCATCAGGAGCATTGTCATTCATAAAATATATTTTTAGGCCACAAAATAGCCCAGTGGCATAAGTGCCTGCCTGGAAAGTATAAGGTCCTGAGTTCAATTTCCAGTATCATATACTTTAGAGTTCTTTTACAACAAATATATTTTTTAAAACATAAAATGCAAATATATCCAACATTTGCCCACTTTAATGATCCTTTTCAATGTATCTCCTACCCAAAGGAACTATGTCTAAACATAATTTGGTTTATATGGCTACATTACTGCCTTTGGTATGAAGTGCCGTAAGACTTTGGGAAAGTTATTTCTGTAATATTTGTATTTTCTTTCTCTTACTTCAATCCTGTGTTCATAATATCCTGCTGTCTTGGGGCTTTCCTACTTAGTTTGAAGAAGAGTCTGCTATATAGTTCAGGCTGGCCTTGAACTGACTGTGTTTCCAGGCTGGCCTCAAAGCCAGCAAATCCTCCTGTTTCAATATTCTGTGTCCTGTAAATGTACACCATGCTCAGCTTGTCTCTATTATCAGATTCTGAGAAGATGACTTAATATTGCTGTCTTGATATATTGTACTGTCTCAAGTTGCAGCACCAAAGCATATGTGCTGTTCCCCTGGTGTAGTGGAGCTTTGCACTTACAGTAGCTTGGTCTCAGGATTACTAATATGAAGGCCTTTCACTAGCATGTGACTACATCTTAAAGTATGTTTTCTGTACTGAATGGGTTTATCTTTAAATTTTACAGTAATATGAACATTCAACTTACCCAGGCTTTTTAAAACTTGGGTTGACACTATAAAATAACGATTCTAAGAGTCTCTAACTAATCTTGGCATAACTCTAAGCCACCATCATTCCTAGGCTTATCTTTTTCTTTTACATAGAAATTATTCTAATCTATTTTTAGAAAACTTAGATTTACAGAACTGATCAAAACAACATGTAATACTTGTGTGACATTTAAAGAAGATAATTCCACACTCCTTGCTGGCTTCTGACACCAGGATCAAGTAGTAGGATTGCTTGAGACTACTTGTCTAGTACCGTGTGGCTGAGAATGAATACCTTTGCACAAGTGTGCAGGGCAGTGATCAAAGTGCTTAGACTATGTGAGGAATGCCAGACTGCAAGTGCATGAATGTCAGCTCTGGATATTAAAAAGACAAATAGATAAATAGACAAATTTGACTTCTGTGAAAGTAGTTTGATTAATTGAAACATGAAAATCTGCTGGAGAATTGTTAAATCTCACATCTCTTTTCAATGTAAGATACTACTAAGAAAATTATTAAAAATTAAAATAGAGAAAAAGCTGAGAGAGATTCACTAAAGGCCAAAATATTAATGTCAATTACTTTGGATTTTACAAGAATACAGTAAACCATTTTCTCAGTACAGCAGACCACTGAGAAAGTAAAATCTTCTTCGACTCCATTAATTTCTTTGTAAAACTTCTCCAGATAGAATATTGGAACAATATTTATTGTTATGAGCAAGTAAATATTGTCATATTTTAGGTAAATATGTGGTAAAAGCATATTTAGGTAAACAATTTCCGTAATTTAAATAAGCCAAAAGGGCTGTAGAGATAGTGCAGTGCACTTAGGACCTGCTTAGGCAACTGTAAGAACTGGGGCTCAATCCCTGGTATCACATGCCATGCCAGCCCCCCCCAGGGCATGCTGAGCTGGCCACCGAATTTGTGTATGCTAGTGCACTCCTGTGATCTCAGTGCTGGGGAGGATGAAAACAGGAGGATCATTGTAATGGCTGGGATTAGATGTGTTGCCCATGGGAGACCAAATTAAAGGAATTACAAAGCATTTATTAGCTGGCAACCAGTGTGCTCCCCTTTTCCAAATTGGAAAGCACATTCTATGGCCTTAACCATCCAGCAGAAAAGTCTAACCACGAGGTATACAAAGTAAAGTCATATTGATATGCTGAGCTACAAAAGGCCCAAGTCAACAGCTTCTGACTCTGCCAGTTCTGCTGGTCACCCACTACTGTTATGGACTGTTGGGCTGTGCATATAACTACTTTCTCTTAGTTCAATGAGAAGAAAGATTTGTACTAACAGTGTTCAGAAAAGATATCATGTCTGCATCTTGTACTCTCAACAACTACTATGAAGACAACGATATGCAATGTATTAATTATTATAACTGTCCTACTAACCTGTCTTGAAACCGCATCTTATTATTTCTTTCTCATTAAAATTAATGCAATAAACAAATTGGGAAGCACAAAGGCCAAGTTCTTTGTTCTTTACCTGCATTTATAGTTTCTTTCTTGTTATGGCACCTGGGCAGGAACGTGGTACCACCTATATCCAAGAGGTGTGAGATCTCAGCCAGAGGGATTTATGACTGAAAATGGGTATATTGTCTGTCTCTTATTGCCCTAAATGAATTCTATCTCCTCCTTATCTTCAATGGGTTTATGAAGTTCTTACATGGCAGGGGAAGAAGTGAGGAGTAGGATCATTTAGGCAAAGCTACTTCTACATAAATACTTCACTCAGGGGTCAAACTAAATTGAATTGTGCCCAAGTCTCTTCTACTTCTGAAAGGGAATGGAGTATTATGGTAGATGCTGTCCCTTAGACTGCTATGAGCCTGAACTGCATAATGAGACCCTCTATAAAACATATCACAAAGTTCTAAAAAGAAGCAAGTCCAGGGGCCCGGCGGGATGGCTCAGTGGTCTAAAGCGCTTGCTCGGGAAAGCTTGGGCGGCTTCAGGGACCACGGTTCGATCCCCGGCACCACATGCTGCGCCAGTCCTGCCCTCAGGGTGGGCTGAGCCGGCCATAAAAATGAGTGAATAAACAAATAAAGGTTCTGAAACAAGAAAAAAA
>PVJA010024475.1:0-31810 GCA_004027025.1 Myocastor coypus | reverse complement strand
TCTGACCCTCCCCCTTCCCCCTCCCCCTCCCCTTCTCACCTCCCTTCCTCTTCTTCCCTCTCCCTCCCCCTCCTGTGTGTATCTCTTCACGATCTCCTTTGCTTCCTTTTCACTACCCTCTTCTGCAATGTGTTTATACTGTTGAAATTGTCTTCTCATTTTTTACCTCTTCTTCCTGGCCTCAGATTTACCTCTAATTATTAAATTCTTGGAAAGTTATTCGAAAACCAAAACTTATTTATATTTTTCTCCGTGTTTTTAAATTCTGCTATTACTTTATGTCAAAAAGACTTTAACACGGGTTTTAGGGCAGAACACGCTTTCCGAGGTGCAGCTGTCACGCTGGCCTTGCACGCTGGCCTACCACACGCCACGCCCCTTGATGAGGTAGTGCACACTCTGATGTCCTGGAAGGTAGTGCACTAACATCAGGTTGTCCTTCTGGCTGCGATGCTGCGCACAGTTCCTTCTGACAGTGCCACGAATTTAATTCACACGGAGGCTGAGGGTAGAAGCCACTCGTGCATTCCAGGGTGGATACCACAGGGGAAGAGGCTCATGGGCTGTCCTCTCAGGAGCCTTTCTGGCCACGTGCAGCTAAAGCCACAGAAGTGACCTGACCAAAAGCAGGTCCTTCAGCCTGGGCAGAGCGGAAACAGCTCCACGCATGGATGCGGGCAGGCGTAGGCGTTGGGGACAATGTGACAGAAAAGAAGCCAAAGAAGCAGCCGCACACGCTGGCCAGGGCCGCAGGGGGCGGAGGCTGCCCCACAGCTGCTGTCTCTGAGGGGTCTCTGGGAGCACCGCTTCAACCGTACAGCCTTCTGCGTAAGCGCGTTGCGTTGCTCCCTGTGTGGGCTGCCGTCGGCACCGCACCAAGCGAGCTCCTGGATAACTGAATCCCTAGAGAGGTCTTACATTGATAAGCATGATTGAAAGTGAAAAGACTTGACGCTGATCTTTGCATTCAGATTACAGACTTACGGTCACATTTCCACTAAAAGAATTTAAAAACTGGCTTAGAAGGACTGGTGAAAATGGAAAAGTTACGGCTGCCAGCCGGGCCTGGCTTTCACACCAGGTTCCTCTCCGGGGCGCCTTAACTCCTCTAAGTCTGCGTTCTCCTCATCTGTAAAATTAAATGCTTATCTCATGGGATTATTGCAGTTGCTAACTTTTTTTAGGTATCGTCATTCTGTTTAATGTGCTTTTCGGTTTCCATGGTTTCACTTATCCACAGTCGACTGCAATCAGAAAATATTAAATGGAAAACTCCAGAAATAAATCATCATGAATTTTCAGTTGTGTGCTGCTCAGAATCAGGTGATATGACCTCGTGCAGTCCAGGTGGGTCCCGGGTAGGACTCCAATCACCTGCTTATCCTACATGTCCATGCTATGTACACTGCCGGCCTGAGAGCCACGGAGCCGAGGGCTAGGATGTCAAACTGACAGCCGCAGGACGTTTATCCGGGTTACCATTACTGCACGTAATGATGAGCCCAGAGTACAAGACCAATGAGGCCAACAGTGCGGACCAGTCAGCAAGAAGTCACAACACACACCTTTCAGGGACACAGCGTCGGCTAAGGTACGTTGGATGAAGCTGCCTAAAGGTGCAATGTCACCTGCCCTTTGGGGCATTCCCTGAGGCCTTAGAACACAGCCCACTTGCCAGAGGTTAGCGCTTACCAGATGTACATGGGCAAATAATTCTGTACCTGTATAATCTAAAGTTAAACTGCAAAGCATGTATTTTAGAAAGAATTAGGGGGAAATGCATGCATTTGTTAAGACTGGACTTGTAAATGTCAGGCAAAGACAATGCCTCTCAATTTGTCCTTGCTGCTGTGACCTTGAGACCGCCTGGGACTAGCAGGCTCTCTAGATAGATAGATAGATAGATAGATGTAGATAGATGGATGGATGGATAGATAGATAGATGATAGATAGATAGATAGATGATAGATAGATAGATAGATGATGATAGATAGATGATAGATAGATAGATAGATAGATAGATAGATAGATAGATAGATAGATGATGATAGATAGAGAGATAGATGATAGATGACAGACAGACAGATGATAGATCTTTAACAACTCCATCTTTCTCCTGCCTGCTCTTTCATCCATGTGCAATCACTATCCTCTGAGTGAAGCGGCATACTGGCCAAGGAAAGCGACCCCAGGCCCAGGCTGACGCTGGCACAACCACTGCCCATTGCAACACTTACCGAGAGGTGACGACATGGCGGGCACGTAGGCGGCAGGTCACGCTTCTCAGCTTTCTGCTGTCGCTTCTGAAGCCTGCTGCTTTCCACTGTCCCTGTGAGCAGGGGGTGTGGCACTGGCCCCCCTGCTGTGAGTGTTCCCTGTCTAGAGATGTGGCTCTGCTAGCTTCTTTTTTTTTAAGTTTTTAATTTAATTTAATTTTTTTTTCTTTTTTATATATTTGGTACAGATCTTACTCTGCAGCTCAGACTTATAGCGATCCTCCTGTTTCCAGCCTCCCCAGTGCTGTTGCCCAGACTCGGGCACCCCTGGCTCAGTGTGACCTGGTGGCATGGCCGGGATGGCTTGGGGTGCAGGGATCGGATCCCAGCCCCTGTCCCTGCACTTGCCTAAGCAGGCGCTTAGTCTGCTGAGATATCTCTGCTATCTCAAAGCAAAAGGCATCTTGGGCCTGTGCTGCCGGGCCTTCCTGGCCCTCCTGCAGGTGAGCCACCCCGCTGAAGCTTCTGCCTCACCCCTGCTCATCTCCACGGCATCCCGGACGGATGGAAGCCCCAGGAGATGCCGCTATAGCCGGCCCACTTTCTCTCTCGCTCTTCACTGACCTCAGTCGATGGGTCTCAAAGCAAGGTCCGTAACCCCGTCAGGTTCTGAGATCATTTCAGAAGGCCCAAGAAGCTAACACTGGTTTCATTATAATGCAGAAGTAGCATTTATCCTTTTTGTCCTTTGATACAAACACTATAGGTGCAAAAGCAATGTGAATTAAGCTGCTGGCCACCTAGCACAAGTCAAGAGAGTGAAGCAGCCTGTCTCTGTGGGAACTGAAATTTTTATATTAACATGTGTTCACAGAGAAGAAAGAAAAGCAGCTCATCTAGGAATATTCGTAATCAAGCAGTAAAACTGACTGACTTTATTAAACTTCAGCGCCCTGATGACATACCTTTTACTATTCTGTGGGACATACCAGGAAGTGCCATATGCTACAGAACTTCTGTTCCATGGAGAACCCTTCTGTGTGGCTGGGCTGCAAGCTGACTCACCACTGATTGCACAGAGCATGATGTCCATTTAGAGGGAGCAGGGAGGAAACCTAGTGCTGCGGGCACTTCGATATTCTGCAGCTTTGTCCTCTGGATGAACAAAGGCACCTGGCAGCGCAGGGTACAACACTCCAGTTCCATGCTAGTGCCTGCGTTTGAGCTTTCAAGCAAAAATTAAAATTATGGAAAACTAATATTACCAGCAATAAGCACAACAGCTCCCAAATAGGTACATATCAATTTTGTACTTGGTGCTATTTTTGCAAATGATTTTAATAATATATTAGACAATGACTGACATCTGGAAAGTCTGAAAACTTGGTAATACCAGTATGCTCCAAATGCACAGTTTGTGATTTCACCAGGTTGTGTGTAGGTAAAATGATCACTGCAAACGCAAGCGACATTGATGCATTTGAACATGAGAAAGAGTGAGGGACTCACCGGGACTGCTGAGATACACAGCTGCCACACGTTGTCTTTAAGGAATTAACAGTTGTCACATTTTATATAGCTGCAGTCTTCAGGTCGTATGGCATGTGAAGAAATGGCAAAATAGACTCAGAATAAATGACTCACCTGGAAGCTTTGCGGCTTTGCAGGCACAATGAACAAGTGCTTCTCAGGAGAACTCTGGCCACCAAGCATAGGAAAAGTCGCTCGGCATCTCTGACCATTAGAGAAATGTAAATTAAAACCACACTAAAATTTGATCTTATACCAAACAACAGATGTCAGGAAGAAAAAAACAGCAGCAAATGCTGGTGAGGCTGCCGCCGTGAGGGAGCCTTGCTAGCCTGCTGGATATGCGAAGAGCACAGACATTGTGGAGGTCAGTGTGGGGATGATCCTCAACACATGGAAGATAGACCTCCCGTTACACCAGGCCGGGACTACTCTGGATAGCTTCTTAACAGCTCCAGTCATCGCAGGGCAGCGATACATCCACACTCCCGTGTGCAGCAGCACGATGATGACAGTGGCTTGACAGAGCTTGAGAGTGGCCTGTAAGTCCAGCAAGAGACAATGAATAAAGGAAGTGTGGTGTTCACACACAGAGGAGTCGTATTTGGCCATGAAGAACGATACACTCGAGTCATTTTAGAGAACTGCAAGAGATGGAGGAGGAGGGAGGGGAGGGGAGGAGAAGGGGGTGGAGGGGTGTCGTGGTCCTGCTCCGGCCCCACACGAGGGCCAGGGGCTTTGCGTACCGCATGCGCGGGATGGTGAAAACCATGGAATAGTAATGGAGGAAGACCACAGGCTGGAATTTGGAGCCCAGAGACACAGACATGCCGGAAAAAAGTAAAAGGAATGATTTCATGACTGTAGGCAAAGATTTCTTAAACAAAATACCCCAAGCAAAATGCTGAGATTTGTCCAAACTTAAATTTATGCTCTTCTCCAGATGTGAGCAAGGAAACAAGAGTGAAGCCCTTCAAAATAATTTGTCTACTAAAGAACTCACAAAACTCAAAAAATGCAAGATAAATACAAAGACACAAAATGACTGAAACATTTTATCAGACAGCTCATCAGAGAAAACATACAAATATGGAAAATCAGTACATGAAAGGTACTCAAAACGACTAGTCGTCAGGGAAATGCAGAGCAAAAGCATGAGTTATCAGTACATTCATTAAAAATGATGAAAATGCTTAAAGAAAAAAACAAAAGAAAAACCAATACCCCTAAGTACCAAAAAGTGTGCAAGGCAAATGGAACTCATACGTCACAATGCAAACTAGTAAAGCGATGACCAAGTACGGTTGATTGGGTTCTCATAAAACTTGACAGAGACTGGCCACAGGCCTCACTCAGCAGTTCCACTTGTCAATGTTTATTGCAGTGGAATAAAACCGTATAGTCACACAAGCATCTCTATGTGCATGTTTCTTGCAGCTCTATCTATAACCATCCAAACGGAGCAGCCAAGTCCCGTGTAACCAATACACGGGCAAGATATGACACATCTGCTCGCCAGACAATTACTGAGCAGTAGAAAAGAACAAATTGAAAAAAATAGAGAGGATTCCCAATTACAGGATGTTGAGCCCCACGTGTGGGCTCTCACGCCTATAATCCCAGCACTCCAGAGGCTGAGGGAGGAGGCTCACCCCAAGTCTGGGGGCAACTTGAGCTGCATCGGAGAGCCTGGCTCTAAAAGCCAAAACCAAAAAACCTCAAATGTATTATTCTGAGAGAAAGATGTTTTATACGAAAAGCTATGATTCTATTCATAGGTTTCCATTTCTGTGACACTCTGCAGAAGACAAATCTGGAAACAGAAAGTGGGTTTGTGGCTTCCACAAGTTGATGTGGGACAGGCGGATAGTCCAGGGTGACAGACTTCCGGCTACTGATCTGTACCGATGCGCTGGCAAGGCTCAGCACGCGGAGTTTGCAAAAGGCAAACACTGCTCTGTGTAAGTGACACCTCATCATGGCTGTACTTCACTTACTTTTATGTTTAGCTTTCACTGGCCACATTCTTGGTGCCCCTGACTCGGTTTCTCGCAGGGAGGCGACCGCACAGGCCACACCCTGATCCTTTTGCTTGCCTTCCTTCAGCCCTTGGCCCTTCCTGCTTGAGGAAGAGCCGTCACCCCACTTCCAATTATCTATGTTTTTTATTTTGCTCTTCAGTCATTTACTCTTTGAGTTTCTCAGAGAAGAAAGACCATGCGATATCTAAGCCTTTGGGCCTCATGTACTTCACCTAACATTACTGTCTCAGGGTGATTGTAAAGAGAAAACCACATTTAAGGAAAGAGTAGCACAGAGCTCTCCCTGAAAGCAGACCTGAAAGAAGGGGAGACTCTTCTGGGCACAGGCTGCTATCTTAGAGCCTGTGACCACCAACGCAGGCCTGGCACCAAGGACACGTGTATGTGTGTCAGCTCCCGCCGGGCACAGACCAGTGGGAATGGGTCCCAAGCAGAAGGACAACACAGGCGCACACCCACCAGTGCCCAGCTCGCCCACGAAGCCCTGCAGTCTGGCGATCTCTCCACTTCCATCACGTGTGGCTTTGGAGAGGGGTGGAGCCCAGTTTGGAGAAAACTCTCTCCTTTTAGACAACGAAAATGGGAAAGAAAGCTCTGCTCACATTTCCAGTCCACTCACTCTCCTTTCATGAAAAATTTAAGCGTTGTGGAACCAAATGAAGCACAGCTAACGGGACTTGGTTATTTCACAAAATGAGCATGTTTACAGCAAGTACCTCCCTCCTAATAGCGTCATCTTTGGCTAATTCCTTTTCCTTTAGGAAATCAGTAACAGAACAGGCTTCCCTGCTTATGAATGCTCCAAATAAATTATGTAGGTTCCACCGCAGTATCCACTGGACTACGAGTTATTTAAGGCTCCATGATCCCTCATAGGCACAAATTTTATAGCAGCCAGGGATCAGGCTTGTTTAATTATTGATGCACGGTGCCTACGCAGCATCGCCGAGACATGATCAGTTCTAAGTTCCTGTTGATGGAAATGATGATGTGGGCATTTAGCTTCAGGGATGCGTTTCCGGTAATGTAGATTTCTGCAGTGCTACTCCTCTTTCTGTTCTCCAGCATTTGTCTGTAGGAAGATTTCCATAATCTCAGAAAACTATTTTATGTTTAAAATATTCATGGACAATTAGAATTTGGGAAAGACGAAAGCAAGAATTTAAGACGCTGAGTCCAATCTGGGCAGGTGCGGCCCTCACAGCCCTGAAGGCCAAGCAGGGCCACCTTTACTTTCTGCAAAGTTACTGTTTTAATTTGGACCGACATTTTATTGTATTTGTTTGCATTAATTAATCTTTTCATTTGGATATTGTTAGGATTTGCGTCGATTTGACCCCAAGAGCCTCACTCAGTCACTCGGGCGGCATCTAGGGTTAGCGATTCATTCTTCCTCCAGTGCTGGGATTGTGGGTGAGCGCTACACCTGCTCCGGGGCCCGCAGCCTGAGCACGCAGGTCAGGAGGGCAGAGGCGGATGAGCCAGGGCAGCCGCTGTCGTCTCCCGGCTGTCGGCTGTTTTCCACAGCCACAAACAGCTGCCCTCTGCCCTGCGCCACGCTGCCTTGGAGCCAAGCACGGACTGAAGCCTCCACTAACTGTGAGCCTAACAAACCTTTCCTTCTTTAATTTGGGGTGTCGAGTATTTTTTCCCACAAGGAGAGAAAAGTAACCGAGATAAGTATGCTGGTCATATAAAAAGGTTTTCTTCTTGCAAAAGTCTCCATTTAACTCCCTAAATCAGCGCACTGAAAATGCTCACATGCTGTCCTGGAAATCGCTTAGCAATGGCTCCTAAGGCGTGTGATGGGTCGGGCCTATGTAGCTGCTCAGCGAGCCGCAGATGACCGGTTCCCCTGAGAGCACTGGTGAGAGCGATCGCACGTCCCCAGTCATCCATGGGCGGCTCCATGGAGGGGCTTGCGTCCCCAAGGGTCCCCGCAAGCCTAGTAACTGAGCCCCTCCCCCTGGTTCCCCAAGTGGACGGGCCACTCTGCACATGGATCCCGAGGGATTCAAAGGAACACACAGGTCGCTTGTCTTACGGGGCCTTCAGACTTTCGCATAATGCAAGGAATGGGCATTTCCTACACGTCCCTTGGACGATTCACTTGAATTTGGGAACAAACAGCAACGATGGTTACATCAAGTGGTTTTAAGACAGTTAACCTCAGTATTTTCACTATGCTAAGTCTAATTTATTCAAGAAATGTTTGTTCAATGTCTCGTCTGCATCAGGCACTATTTGTGGTGCTTAGGATACAAAGGGGAATAAAAAGCCTGAAAATCTCTGGTCTTACGGAGCTCATATGCAATATGACGCCTATCGCCTTTCCTTCTGCTGAATTCATTCTTACGAGGATACCTCCGTAAGAATATGTTCTTCCTGGGCACGCTGGCGTGAGCCTGTAATCCTGGCACGCGGGAGGCAGGCTCCGCGAGGCCACACGGTGGTCCTCACTTACCCCTTTGATAAGCATAAGTCAGCAAAGTAGTGAGGTGATATTTATTTTAGTATTTATATTTCTTTTCAGGCTTTATAAACTCTTCCCACACTCTTATAAACTTTTCCTATGCTTTAAAAAACACTTCTAAGGTTCTTAACCACTTTCTAACCTTGATTTTTTTTTTAAAACTTGCAAACATATGTAACTTTAACATGTGTTCACTGTTCTATACTGCAAAATCCATGATATAGTGAAAAATCTTGATGAATAATACAGATCAACGTTTTTTGCCGATTAAAGCGCCTTCTTAAGCAGACACAGGGGTTGAGGGGTTCGATCCCCAGCGTTTCCTGCCGGCCCCACCCCCATGGTGGTCTGAGATGGCATCTGAGCTGGTGTGCACTCGTAATCCCAGCGTTTAACAGGCTGAAAAACAGAAGGATCACTGTGAGTCCGATCTATGTAGCGAAACCCTGTAGGCCCTATATCAAATATATAAAGAAAAAAATTGAAAACTTACAAAACAATGAATGTGTGAAGGTTGGACTATAAAATTGTAAAGGACTACTGTAGTAACCTGAACTACTTAGCGAATTCAAGATCATCTCTACTCTGTCTCAAACAAACAAAGGAACAAAAGATTTCTTTTATTTTACTTTCTTTTAAGACTGGGTCTTACCACACAGTCCGGGCTGGTCCGGAACTTGTGAGCCTGCTGCTTCAGCCTCCCAAGTGCCAGAATTACAGGTGTGCGCCACACTCGCAGCCGGGGGAAAAAAAAAAAAAAAGAATGAATCTTTAAAATAACAACAGTGGGACAACGTGCTGCGTAATTAATCTTCTGTGATACTGTTACGTGTTATGAAGAGAAGGATCCAAGGATTTCTGATGAGGTGTTTAGCCATAGACGGGCTGCTGCTCTTACTGACACTCTAAATCTAGCTGTGGGCAGCATGAGCTCTGTTAGCATTTTGCAAGCCCCTCCTGGCGCTTCCGGCCACACCCCCAGCCTCCACTTCCTTCCTGAGGACCTCACACCACCCCTTGGAGCTCCGCTCCTGAGCAGAACAGCTCCTGCGGCTTCCCAGCCTATGTGCTCCTGTCCATGAGCAGCAATTACTGCAGGACCCGGGTGGAGGGAGGCAGCGACCCCAGGCCTCTCCATTAAAGATGCTGATGTCCCATCAAGCTGCTTATCTAGGCAGACTTTCCCAAAATGTAAAACTATATTCACCTTCTCATCTGCAACCATGAAGAGTGTACCCTTTAACTCAACAAATCCGCTCTGGGAATTAAGAATTAACTAACTGAAGAGTACAGCCATATACTCTCAACTCTTAACATTATAGTGTTAAGTGTAACCATGGACTGAGGTACGCAATCCATAATCCCAGAGTTCTGGTGGCCGAGACAATTTTAGTTAGTTAGTTAGTTAGTTAGTTAGTTAGTTAGTTTGTTTGTTTGTTTGTTTTCCACCTGGGATTAAACTGGGGAATTTGCCAAAGAAGTTTTTTTGTTTGAAACCAGGAATTGAACCTCGGGACCTTGTGCTCGCTAGGCAGGCACGTACGCCACTGCACCGTCCCCACGGCCCAGGCCAACACTGTGAATGCTGCATCGGACTCTGAAGGTGAATCCGTAGGATGGGTGAGCTCCATACATGGAATGCTCTCTCAGCTATATGTACTAATAATCGGGTGAGCCTGGCCAAGTCATTTGAGATTTTGGACCCATAAATTGATCTCAAGAAAGTGACCCTAAGCCGGGCATGGTGGCTCACGCCTGTAATCCCAGCACTCGGGAGGCTGAGGCAGGAGGATCAGTGTGAGTTCGAGACCAGCCTGGGCTACAAAAGTGAGCTCAAGGCCAGCCTGAACTGCACACTGAGACCCTGTCTCAAAAAGACAAAAAAAAAAAAAAAAAAAAAGAAAGTTACCCAAAAGTATTCAGAGGCCACCAGTTCAGCTCTGTAATGGAGCTCTCTTTTCTATCCCATGCATCACAGAATTTCTGGTGTGCCTTGAGCTGAAAGCTCCTTTGCAAGCAGCCACAGCGACCATAGGGGGATTGATCATTTATCTGAAATAATGTCATTGTGCTTTAGGCTGTTTGTGCAACCTCTGGAAAATACTTTCTATTTTAACTTGTAACAAAACAATTGCTCACCCCTGAGAGAATCTTATTTCAGTGACCTATTTGGATTATTTGCCCCTGATGGTGAATAATATTTTAGACTTTAAATATTCTGTTTAATGATGCTATTATTTATCTGTATATGGAAGAAAGGCATCTGTCTACTGTATAATCAATTAAAGGCAAAAAGCAAAATATAGGTTCATGATCCCGAGAAATACTGATATGTGTAGTTAGATATGGCATGCAAATCTGTTATGAATCAGGATGAATATGAAGGAAGCGACCTGTCGATGTAGAAGATATGTGTGCTTAACAAAATAAAAGCCATTCTCATGGTGTTTTCACTTTTAAAAAATAAACACTAGGAACACTGGGTTTTCTTCAGAATGAAGCTCCTTTTCTACTGCTGCTTCCGAATTCAACAGCTGGATTATATAGATAAACAACCTATAACTTCAATATTCATCAAAACTATTTATCTGGCCTCTTTACCCCCATGGAAAGTATTCAAATATTCATTTACTGCTTACAAATATCCTAAAAATCTCTGAACGTGAGGTGGACTTTTCTTGATCACCTGGTACCACTATGAATACCATGTTTGCTCAGTTATAAGAATTCACAAGGGGAAGCATCACCGTCCAGGAGCCTGTGCTCTGAAAAAGCAGGGAAAGGGAAAGCAGTGCTAAATAGGACCAAGGACAGGACTGACAGGACTCTCAAAGGTATCTCAAAGACAAAACATTACAATGAATTGTGGTGGGAGCCACAGCCTGGGATGCGGAAATCTTCCGGCACCCCTTCCCGGAGTGTGCCCAGTGAGTGGCACAGCACTGGCACCCAGGCCTCTGCTGTCCACCTCCTGCTCCTCTCGCCTCACCTGACACCCATGAGACCTTTGCTCCTGCTCAGAGCTCCTAGCTGCGAGTTAAGAAACTCAAGGCAAACTACTCTGTCGTTATGGTTATTGCGTGCTAAGTGCACCATTCCGCACTGGGGTCTCTGGCAGCTGCCTCTCATCCCAATCAGGGCTGGGTCGATGAACTCGCACTGCTAGGGACTTGCACCTTGAGTGTTGTCTGACTGCATTATAAAATTTAAAGGACATTTTATGTATAGATTTCTGTCTGTGATCACCACAATTGTAATTTGCATAACTGGAGGCAAAAATATAAGAGAAATTAATAGCAATAAACATAATGCTATCATCACAGAGCTAATCTCAGGAGATGTCCTGGGACCAGAGAGATAAAGGATCCAGAAATCAAGAGGGACAAGGGTACAGTACCTTAGCCCTGGGGTCAAGGCTGGTGGCCCAGACGGACCTTGCTCAGTGCCCCATATCTGTGACACACTTTGTAGAGGTATTTCCAGGACAGCTGGACGATAACGCCAGTTGTACACATCTGAGAGTTATGAAGAGATGGCCATCCTGGTTTCTTTGTGGCCACACTCTAGTCAGCAGCTTTCCAGTGGTTAAAGGAAAGAGGAGATGCATGAAGATAGACACCACAGCTGGCCAGGGTCTCACACCTGAGGACAGCAGCTGGAGTTTCAGCTGGTAAAAGGAGTACCTGAGGGACACTCTCCAGTGGTGCAGGACTTCTACACAGATCAGTGGCTCAGGAGAAGAGAATAAGATCCCTAACAGTGTGTCATGCTGGACCTTCTCCTTTCAAGGAGTGAGAAACCAGATGTGTCAACAGCAGAGCTCAGTTTCAGTCTTCTCCCATAGGTTAGGTTTAAGATCCCTGAATTATTTTCTTCTGATGTCTTGCAATAGTCTGAGAAGTGGCTTTGCATTCACATGCAGAAATGCACATCATTACACAGAAAATCATGGATACAGGAAACCGTGTTTTTAGGTCAATTCTTTATGATTATTCTGACATGAAGTATGGAACTCTTAGGAGAAGAAAGACAGAAACACATATATGAGAGACAGAAAAAGAACTTCTCTGATAGGGTGTCATGAATGGAAGAAGAGGAATCTTTGGAGAATGTGCACTTAAAGAGGATGGTAGGAGGACAGAACAGGGAGAAAGCGTGAGACCCCAGCTTTCAAGCCAGGAAGCCCCAGGGGAAGTCTTATGGCCCTGCTCCTTTCCCACCCATGCCGAGGCTTCTCTTTGCTGGACACTGGTCCATCCAGCCTCCTTCCTATCGGTACCTGACACCCTCCATTTTTGATTCATAGTTAACAGTCGTTGGAACAAAGGCATCATCAAGGGAAATGCCATTCTGATGACTTTCCCTTTATTGTCCTAACTCTTACATGCCGCAGTGTACTGGGCAATGGAATGCGAATCTATGGTATGGTCTTGTACAGTAAAATCAGCAAAGAGTGCCGTAGAAGAGGCCACCAGAAGGCGGAGCTGCTGCTCTGCCCCCTGCATCCCAGTGTGGGGCTTAGGTCCAGCAGCTGACTACACATCCAGATGCCATCAAAAGCCCAAATGGTCATTAAGCAGGTAGGTCAATAAGTAGGGCTATGTCAACAACTTTCTGCTCCTTTTCTCCTACTACATCTTTCCTGTTGAAATGACTTTTCTATATATGTTGTTATTGATGGAACTGTTGCTAGGGATAAAATATAAGTAATAACCAGATATACGATCATAATATTTTCCTCCTCCCACTTTTCCTCCCCATTACTAAATATGCCACAGACACATGACACTGTGCCAAATTAGACCCAGGCTCCTGCTAAAATCTCGTGTCTTCAGAGGTGAGGTTTTTGAGAGGGTGGGAGAGATTGGATCATTAGGCAGGGAGGATTTGATAGGTGAGCTCATCACCAACTTCTGTTTAGGAGGTGGAGCCTGGTCAGCAGAGGTGGGTCACGAGGTACAGGACGCCAAAGGGCCACTCACTTGCAGGCTTCTGTCTTGTCCCTCTGCCTCCTGACTACTTTAATGTGAGCTGCTTTTTTCCATCAGGCCTCTTGTCACACTGTCTCTACCTTGGACTGAATCCACTGAAACCAGAAGCCAAGATAAAACCCCCTCTTTATTTGTGGATGTTGGCTGTTGGGCCTGGCACTGAAAGAGTAAGACTTATACATTGTGTGAGCAAAACACCTGGCCAGACTTTGTGGTAGAGGCAGGAATGAGCCTGCAGTGTCTTTTCTGAGCTAAACATCTAGGAGAGAAACACAAAACAAGTCACACGAATACGGCTGTTACAACCCAGTGGAAGTATGTTCAAGGTAAGGGCAAAGTCTGAAGAACAAGCCCAGGCCAAGAGTAGGAAGCCAGCCACATGTTCACGAAAAAGACATTCTTAGCTGAAAACAGTGGGACAAATACACCACTACTCCACCATGACTACAAACAAAAGTGCCAACTGTAGTGGCGCTGTACCAAGTATCTCAGGTCAAGCTCCTTCAAATTCGGTCCTAGAATCAGAGTAGAGTGAGCAGAATTTGGAGGAAAGAGGTGGAGATCAGGAAAGTCCTATATTTTGAGGAACACGGCAGGAGAGGAAAGGGCCAATTACTGATCAAGGACACAGGCTCAGGTTGAAACCTACCCACTTAAGAAACTGTGGCTTAGATTTGCAGTAACCAGCCTGAGGTCTCATAGTTAATAAAGAGTAAACCTAAAGTTAGGACTTGATGAATGAAAATTCCATACACTTTCAACTACACCAGCCTTTCTTCTGCAGATGAGCCTGACCACCAAGCCTGAGCATTTAATCTGCAGGTGGCCGAGGCCAGGCTACCCCTGTAATGAGAATGCCCTTGAGAGCGGAGTGTGCGCTACACTGGGAGTCTAATCGAGGTCATAGTCATTAGCCTCAAGGGTAAAAGTACACAAAAACAAAAATACTTCAGAGCTAAATTCTCTTCCAGATCTAGGCAATTGTCTTTATATGCCTGTGTGTTTCTATACATAATATTTTATTCACTAGCATCTGTCGCATGGAGGAAAATGTTTCAGTGGAAGTTTCCATTAATTCGGGGAAATGTAGGGAATTAGGAGACACTTGACCCTAGAAATACATAGGTGACGATTCAAATCATAGCAGACTCAGTTTTGGACTATTGTTTTGATTCCTAGCACTGCACTGCGGCCAGATCATACCCTACCTAGCTTGATTGAGCTATGCGGTTGGGAAATCTCTAATTCAGAGCATTCGGAGAGATCTAATGCACTAGTTCAGTCACCACAAAGAACTACAGAGGCCATGAAAATCTTCCCGCACTTGGGGCCAAATGGTGCTACCAATATAGCTCCGCTACAGTACAAATGTCTTCCGCTTTAATGGTTACATTCCCACTTGAGCCTGCTATTTTGAAGCTGTTCAAATTTAGCCTTGTTCATGCTTTCGTTTCCTTCCTGTCTTGGTTACTTTGTTACTTAGTTACTGTCTTTGTCTGTGCTAAGACAAAATACCCCACACCCAGCATTAAAGAAGGAAAGGTTTATTTAGCTTGCAGTTTGCCGGCTGTTTTAGGCCATAATCAGCTGGATCTAAGGCAGGGACGCCTCACAGAGGAGAGTCGGAGAGGACAAAACAGTTCATGGCAGGCAAGCTTAGTCACCTATTTCTACCCCTTTATATTCTATTTCTGCTGCTTTACTCTGGGATTAAGGGTGTGCTCGACAGGTCATTGGACTGATTTAGTAATCGCACATCTTTAATGCCAGCACCACACACTCTTCTCAGCCAGTTCTGAAAAAGCCTCGTCTCGACCCATGAGGCTCTGGAGGACCTCAGAACACAAGCTTTAGCCCTTCCCTACAGAATGGAAGCACGGCTGTTTAATGCCCTGAACTCAGAACTGATAACTGCTGCAATTGGTTTGAACTTCAAGGCAGATACTCCTTGCCACAGTTTAAACGCAAACCCTCCAGAGGTCAGATTTCTCCGACTCCGTCAGTGGCAACCTCTTCCTGTTGTGTGCTCCAGGCCCAGCCCCACATGCCTGCTGAAACACCAGCAGCACTGTAAGTGGGCGCTGCCTGGCCGGAGTGGCTCCACAGAGCACATCTTCTACCTCATCTCCGGTGGCAATGGGACTTGGCCTTAGTGCAGAGCTGGTTGCTACTCCAGCTTCCGTGTGAAAAAATGACATTCTTTTCTCTTTTTGTGCCAATCATCAAAAGACCAAATGATGAAGCAAACATTAGAGAGTTTTCAGGTTGATTCTTGTCATCTGGTACCCCAAGCGTTCACCTACTCATCTAGAAACTCACTTTGCAAACACACTTTTAATCATCGGGCTGTACTGAGTTTTCTCTCCTAATTGTTCACTTCCAAAGGTTTTTTTTTTTTTTTCCTCACTGTCACTAATGAGGGGAGGAAGGAAAAGGAAGAAAGGAGAGAGGCAGCAGCAAACAGGGGTTTCCTACTCAGCAGCCGAAAGGGTAACACGCATGGCTTCAGACCTCCAGAGATGTGGAGAGAGATTTGCTTCTTTCCAGAGAGAACAGACTGGCACAGAAACAGAAGCAGACCAGTTCATGAAGGTTCTTATAAGCTGAGAAATCTGATCTTTTTGTTAAAACCATAGGGAGCTATTTAAGGACTTTTAACACTGGACAGAACAATCACATTTCAATTTGTAAAACAAAACTAGCTACGTTGGAAAAGACTTGCTAAAAATCTGCTCCCAGACATTTGATAAGTCTACACTCAAAACACACTAGAGAAAAAGGGAGGAAGTGAGATATATTATGCAAGTATATTAATTATGACTTCGGGGAGTATTTAATAGTTAAAGAAAGCCTTATGAGGTCTCCAAAGTTCACTTTTTAGTAATCAGGTCAGTAGCAATGCTGTCACTCTATGCCATATCACAATTCCCAATGTGCAGAGCTCCTGTAGGAATGAAATGAGTCAGTGTGTTGAAAAGGCCTTAAGTCACTGTCACACGGACTCTTATTTGCAAAGACACAGTGCCAGCCTTTCTGCTGCTGAGCGAAAGTACCTGAGATCCACGACTTCCAGGGCAGAGCTTTAGTCTGGCTCATGGATGCAAGGTATTCAGTGCATGGTTAGCTGACCTCAAGACAGAGCTATCAGGATGGAAAGGTGTCGGGGAGCAAGGATGCTCAAGGCACGGTGGCTGCAGAGCAGAGCAGGGAGTATCACCTGTAGGGAAGGGCAGGGAGCACAAGCACCCCTCAAGTTTGTAGCCCCACGGTGCAGCAACGTATGTCCCCAAAGTGCTCTCCTAATGCCTTTGGTTGATTCCAAGTCAATCAGGTTGACAACCATCTTGACTCTCACAGGCACTGGCTGTCCTGAAGAGTTTATGGTCTGCATAAAAGACAGAGGCTGGCACAGATGATGAGGTTACTTTATGACTTCTTAAGTGAGAACTCAGACCCTTGTTGGACATGCAGTTATCCAGCTAGATGTCGACAAGTAGCAACATGCTTCAGCCTGGAGCTGCAGTTGAAAGGATCTTAAAAGTACAGTGAAAGCCTTGATCATACGCCATTCTATCATTTATATGTATATGGAAATAAAAGAATGAAATGATGATCGAATCATGAACAAACCCCCTCCCAAAAAGTACACATGAATAAAGCAGAAAGAGGGGAGGGACTAAGAACGGTTACACACAGTAGAGAAAAATCGCTTAGACAACTACAGACATTAAAGAGAGAAAAGGAGACAATATCAACACTGCACATGCTGCAGAATATTCTGTTAGAATAAGCCCTGAAATATGGATTATGTGACAAGAAAAGTAGTTGGTTAATATACCTAAGACTATTTCCTTGAAGTAGCAGGGTTAGATACCTGACGTAGGCATTAAATTTTGCCAGAGAAAGAAGATCAGAATTCTTTTCCTAAAGTTTGGGTGGGAAGGGTGGGAGAGATGGCTGTCTCTAGAGAAAAACAGCCTTTTGTTTTAGTCTTGTGCCCAAGGACTCCAGTACACTTGCACATACAGGAGCAAGGGAAAAACGAGAAAGGAGAAGATGGAAGATTATGGGGCTGTAGGAAAGAAAGAGAAGACTGAGTTCACAAGGCGTTTGGCGTGAGGCATGCTGGGAGTCAGAGAAAAGAGGGAGGGATCAGTCAGGAGGAAGAAGGTGTCGCCCCAGCCACCAGCCAGTCACAGAAGGAAAGGTGAAGAGGTGTGCGAAGGCACCGATGGGCCGTTCTTGCTAAAGAAGAAAACTGAAGTCATTTTCTCCTGAAGGGCTGCGTGAAGCTGAAATGTGAATCATCTACTGACTGGCAGGGGAAACGCAGCTGCGCTGCGAGTTCAAACACAAAGCTAACAATGTAGAGTAAGTACAGAATGACCGCTCTGTCTTACATAAGCTACACTTACATAAACTTACATAAGAAGAGTTTGTGACGGCCTGCAGCACTCAGCTGAGTTAGAAGCCCTGGATTCCCGGTGACTTCTCTTTGCAACACGCGGTGTGAACCTCCTTGCCGCGGATGCCCTGGGACTCTCGCTGGGAAGCGTCCTGTATCTGGTCCCTGCACTTTCCCATTCTGCCTGAACCACACATTTCAGATGGAGGCCAGAAGTCAAGGCCCTAGCTTTACCTAGACACTGGTTCCCTTAAAACTCCAGCTCTGGCCACAGGCCACAGGTGTGGCCTGCTCGCTTTCATTTGGTTAACTGACAGGTCCAGGCTCATAATGCTTCCACAATTCAGGCCACTGATGGAACTAAATTCAAAGGCAGAAGACTGATCTCTTGAGTAGAATATAGGCAGAGAGTGAAGTTCCCACTCCCCCACTATGGATTAATTAATCTCTCCTAGAACCCACTTAGAACAAAATCTGGGTACGCTGTGTCCCACTCAAGTTGACACACACAACTAATCATAAGAGCACCCCAAAATCAGCTGTTCAGCAATGTAAACAATTTATTTTCATAATTATATTAAAACTTTTTATAAGCTGGTAATGGCTAACATCACATTTAATAAAGCAAAGATATAAAGAGAGCCAAGCAATATTTGAGATACATTTAACCTAAAATATTAGTGTACATGCATTATTTTAGATGTAAATGTCAATGATTTTGTCCTATTTTATTTTTAAAACCTACTATCTCCCCTATGACAGAGTGAGTAAATTTTTGAGCTAGAAAATCAGATATTCTGATGTTATTGTTCTTAATATGCTATATATGAAAGTTAGACCGTAATATTTCCTCACAATATAAATGCAGTGTGAATAGCAACCAAAAGTGTATGTTGTTAATCTGTTAACCCTAAAAAACCGAAGCTACAGTACGTGGAATTCAGCACCCTTAGACCGCTCCCAGCATTGTGAGGCCTTTTGATAACCAGACTTCTTTTGCAGAGAGAAATCATAGAAATGAAATGCTGGCTTCCACTACCCCTGAGCAAATGGTTCACGCTAGAAAGATTCCTGGGTTTTAGAGCTGTGAGGGATATTAGGGATCATCATTTGATTAAAACTACTCGAAGCTTCTAAATGAAATATCGCTGGCTTTAAAGAGCAGAAGCTATTGGGAAGATCTTTCCATTCTTCCGCCAAACATTCAATAAGGCGGAACATCTGAGTCAGATATCAGGCAGTCATAACCACGCTGTCAAGTTTGAGTTTTTAAACCTGTCAAACAGTCATTAGTTCTCGCTTCTTAAAACATCTAACTTTGAAGCTGTCTAATATTTTCCTGGAGAAATTCAAAGCATAAGTTCACTTTCTGAAAAATTACCTAGATAGAATCATTTCTTCCTTAAAAAGTACTTCTGAGAGACTATCGTCTAAACACTTTATTCCATGTCTAAGAAAAACCACTTGTGAGTTTTTCTGATTAGAATGCCTCTATGTTTATCAGTTCTATCCCCTGCCCTGAGAATAACTGAATTTTTAAAACTGGAATTATCATCTCTCTTTCATAAAGGGTTAAGAACAGAACTTCTTTGGTTTTATAATGATGAGTAAACATGTTAGCTGTCCAACACTCTGTGCATTCATAAATGATCCAACAGCCTCAAAGTTTAAAGTGCATGAGACAAGTGCATCGCATTGATGCTGTTTTCTCTGCATGGATGACACATTGCTGGAGAGTGTGGTTCTCAACGCAAAGGAAGGAGGGCTCATAGTTGGGACCATGACAGGTCTTGGTGCTTCTCAGAAGCATGGTGTGTTTCCATCGCAGATAGATGAGTGGATAAAGAAAATGTGGTATTTATACACCGCATCATAGTGCTCTTCCATAAGGGAAAGAGAAGCTTGAGTTCTTTGTTGGGAAATGGGATGCCTTGAGACTGTAAGATTACATGAAGTAAATCAGACACACAGGTTTCAATATCTCGTGCTTTCCCTAGATGAGAATGACTATGTATAAACAGAGGGCAAAATACAACAGAGATAACAGCAATAGGGAGATGGAGCATTCTCAGATGGGAAAGAGACCAAGAGTTGGCTAGAGAGGAGACAGAAGAGGAAGAGGGTGCAAAAAAACAAAATTAAGGTGCTGTATGCGCTGTACCAGTCCACAGAAGGAATGGAGCAGAACAGTTTGCAGCAGGTACTGCGATAGAGAGCAGATCGTTTCCACACACATTTTGGGAGTTGTAGCTGGTCCACACCGCAAACACCAGGGCACATATGGCATTGAACCAGGACACCAGACTGCCCTGTAGGCACGAGCCCAGCGGAGAGCTTCCCTGAATATTGAAGGCAAGGGAAGAAATCCCGCTATTTGACGTAGGAAAGTGAATCATAAATCTGTTCAGAGATTAAATCATACGACCAAATTAAGATGCTAGTAGCAAAATCATGATTTTAAGATATATAGACTCTCACTAATGTGTTCTTATCATTTCCACCTATTAGCATTTGGTCCTCTTTTATATACGTTTGCACATGGGTTCCAGATGGACCATGACTTCTCAGGGTTCTTTCCTGAATTCCTCCACCCCAAGCACGCATCTGCCCTTACACACACACACACACACACACACACACACACACACACACACACACATGCGCACGCATGCATCATATCTGTTTGGGTAGAAGACAACCGACATCAAATTCTCTGGAAGTTTACTTTTACGTTTTTTATGTCCACATATATTACCAAAGAAAAAAAAGACTTGAGGGGAAAAAACGGTGAGGAACAAATAAAAATAACGGTAAAAAGAGAACTGGTTCATGTGTGGAAAGTAGCAGCTCCTGCAGCACGGAGTCCTTGTTAAGCAGCTGCCGTGTGTGTGTGTGTGTGTGTGTGTGTGTGTGTGTGTGTGTGTGTGTGTGTTTCTACTGTGTTTTTAGTTGAATTGCTTTTTAGGGGAGATTTAGTTTTTGACTTGGTGCTAAGGCCTGAACCCAGGGCTTTTGGATTGCTAGTCAAGCATGTTACCACTGAGCCAAATCTCCAGCTTCTTTTTGTTAAAACAAAAACCTGTTTATAGCAGAAGTGGCTATGGACTAGGCTGCATGACTTATTTTTGCATTTTTTGTTTGTTTGTTTGTTTGCATTTTAGGGAAGGGTCTACAGGGTGTTCAGGGTCTCACTACCTAGTCAGACTCATAGCGATCCACCTGTTTACAGCCTCCCAAGAGCTGGGATTATAGCCTTGCGCCACCATGCCAGTCCCCATTGCCATCTCAGTGCGCCCCAGGGGCGGGGGCGGGGCCGGCATGGCAGACCCTAGGATCGAACTTCTGGCTCCTGCACCCACTTGCAGGTGCTTTAATCCGCTGCGCTATTTGGCCGGCTCTTAGGCTACACATTTGAAGACATCACTGTTCCTTGAGTCTCCTTCCAGAGAGTGGTGGTGAGCTGAGAAATGTCCCAGAAGTCCTCGGCTCCAAACTCAGGCCTGGTGCCCCCAGCCAGGTGGAAGCTCCTTTTGCCCCGTGCGCTCCTCACACCCTGGCAACTCATCAACTCGGAGCAGCTCTTAGGATGGGGCTACTTCTTGGGTGAAGGCCAAAATGAAGACACTTTGTGACATCCCATCTTTATTAAAAGTGCCCATGGATTGCTAAGAAACATCCCACGAGGCGCCAGGCCCCTTCCTCTGCAGCCCAAGGAAGCAGGTAGGCATACGGAGCACAGCAGCCTCCCTGCTCTCCAGCCGTGCGTGACCAAGGGCGATGACAAGTGTCCTTCTTGACATGTGAGGAAGCAGAACAGCAGCCCTGGTCCCACTGAAGGCTCTCTGTGCATGTCAGAGGCTGCGGCTCAATCACACGTCATCCAGAGCAGCAGAGAGGCTGTCAAGGAGTCTGGCAGCCTGGTTTCCCCAGTCTCTGTGCGCTGCGGTTTCCTGGGTCCCTGGTGGGTCCATCTCGGGGCAGTGCAGAGGCGTTCAGGTGAGAACCGTGCTGGTGAGCAGAGGAGAGTGCTAATGTTCACTTGAGCACATAGAGCAGCTGTGATCCGGCCACTGCCCAGCTGCACCGCTGCAGGTGTGCTTTACAGCAGGTGTCACCGCGAGCACGTGTGGACACGCACTGATGGATCAGACCTTTGGAGGTCAGCATCCAGCCAGGCTTTAAATGCCATCCGCACATGCAGCTCTTTCAGCTGCAAACAGCTATTTTTCTAGGCAGCTCATAAAAACCTTCTGAAACCAGCAGCGCGTTCATGCCCTTTTACAACATACAGGCAGTCAAGCTGTTAAACCTAAATTTCATTTCTACAAAGGAAGTTTATTTTTAATAATAATTTATCCCACACTAAACAGTTTTATGTGACAGGAAGATGCCCCAGTATACTACCAAAAGTATCTATTGTTAGGAATCCATTCTATGCTTATCTTATGTTTCGTTTTCTTTTTTAATTTTTACTTTTTGAAGAATATACATGATAAAAACAATTAGAAACTATACAAATTTTCACTAAACAAAGAAATAGGAATTTTAATTTGACAATGATGTTACATTCTCTGTATCCTTTTCGTTATTGTCGAGTCATTCAAATAAGCCCATCACCGTGCCTTAGAATTATTGCTTGCATTTCAGGATCCATGAAGGACAGCAATGATACCACCAGGAATCCAGTTCACGTGACACATATATGACATTTGGGTTTTAGAACTACAGAATATTTTTTATTAACATTATTATTTCTCACACAAGATGATATCATGTTGACTCTGCGGATCATAACCCTACCACAATCCTGGAAAGCCAGCTTCTCCATGGCTACAAAGTTGCCTTAGGCTATCGGACTAGGAAGAATTATCTCAGTGTTAACCAGAAACTATCTTTAATCCAAATGAGAGTCATGCACAGTAATAGGACTTCTGCACACTTTTCTTAAGTAAATCAGTGAACGGCCACTCAGACTACTTATCTAAATAAAATGTCTCCCATGGCATCACTCCTGGCAGAAGAGCCATGCATGGAAAGCTTTGACCTCCTGCTGCAGGTGATATTTCTAAAATCCCATCTGTGTTCCATTTGGAAAGACCTAGTCATTGTCATACAGGTAGGGAGGATAATAGGACCCTCAGTTTACACCAGAGGAAAGAGGAGGAATTTAAATCCCTGCGGTCAATTCCTGCTCCATGCATAATGCCCTGTCAATAAACACACCATGGGACCCTTCTAGTTGAATGTTAATCCTTCCATTTCAAAAAGGTTACATAGCACGTAAGTCTCATGACTTCCATTACAGCCAAGAGGAGGTGCAGCATTACCATACTTGGGAAGAATGCCCTCTAATGCTATCGATTCTGATCTTCCCAACTCGGGGTAGGACGCCCGTGTCCACTGGCAACTACCCTGCATAGTTTTTGTAGGACTGTATGTGTGAGAAGCGCTGGATTAGTAAATAAGCTTCTTTTTCAAATTAATCTGCTTGTCTATCTGAGACAGACGTCTTTATCTTAATACAGTAGAAGTGCCTGTAACCAGCTTATTTCCCATAGTTGAAGAGCACGTGGTTCCCAAGTGCCAACTATAGATGTTGTAGAAGTAAATGAAAAGCTCAGCACCAGAGGAAGGGGGCCATGATTGTGGGGTCATAGTTTTAGGAAGCAAGTGCACTGTTTCTGCTGTGCAGCAGCTGGATTAGAAGTGCGAGTAGCGGACAGGACAGGAAGCCTGGAGCCCGCTGAGATGCTGGTGAGCATTTCCAGGCTGTAGACAACAGAGCCAGGAGACTAGGACACAGGCAGTGAGCACAGATGGAGGGCCGACGCAGGGATTCCAGTGGTGCTCAGTGCAGAGCTGTCATGGGCAGTCCTGAAAAGCAAATGAGTAGGAAGAGTGTCATTTGAACTCACATGGTGGGGACTGATGCGTGCTCCAGCAAGTAGGAGCGCCCAGCCCAACTGCCATCGCACAGGTCCAGCCGGTCACTCACACCTGCCAGGCTTCATAGTTAAAAAGAGACATACACCTGAGTGTTGATGTGTTCTCCCAACTGGCAGGCACCACAGACCAAGTTTGAAGGCCACTGTGCCCTGACGACTCCTTGAAGTCCTTGTACCTTTGTGCTAGCACATGAATACCACCAATAATAAATGCTAACCTGTGCTGGATGGATCAGTGGTTCAGGAAATGAATGAGCTCTTGCGGCCACTGACATTTAATGGCTGTGACCTTATCACCCGTACAAAACCTAACCAGCATGGCCAAGTTAGAAGATGTGTTGTCCTCAGGCAGAACAAGAAAAGCCACAAAATTCAAATGCTTTTGTTCCCTGAGATCTAAAAACTCTTGGACTCTAGCATATTCCCTCTTCGCTGTCATGGAAAGCAAATACAGTGTAAGGTAGAGAATATCGTCTTTAAAGTAGAATGCCGCTCTAACCAAGCTGAATACACGCTCTCACTACTGTTATCATTTGAAACTATTGTAATAGTCAATTTTACTTTTTTTTCCTTTCTGAAAGAATACAAAATATTTTTAAAACATCTAAAAAAATACCAAATTTCATTAAAGTGATGGGCGTTCAACCGTGGTTGCTGTATTGCATGATGTTATCTTCAAATTAGTTGCATGGGTTTTGGTTAAAAAGAAAAAATAATAACAAGAACAATGAAAATGTATAAGAAATGAAGGAGGAAAAAGGGAAAAGAAAACAAACTGGCCCTTTCAAAAGGGCCAGTAGAAGCACTGGTACAACGGTCCAAGCCACCCTGCATATATACACAAGTCTACCTTTTTGCCTTCTTTCTTTTGTCTCTTTCCTCATCCCAGTTTTTCCTTCACTTTGAACAAATTCTTTCTGTTTCGCCGGACTCTAGGTACCTTTGAGATTTTATTTACTCTTTCAGGTTCTCGCACTTAGACAACGTGATGTTTTCCATGCAGATCTGACTTATTTCACTTATCGATACCATTTATCTACAGAGCCTTGAATTTATCTTCTTTCATATCTGAGTAATCAATCCTCCATTATATGAAGTTCCCATTTTTTTAATCCATTCTTCAGTTTATGGGCATTTGTGTTGTTCTGAAAATTTAGCTATGACAAATTGTACTGCTGTAAACATGGGTACACATATGTCACTGTGGTGTGTTGACTTCAGTTATTTTGGAAAAATATCTAGGAGGGGAATAGCTGGCTTACATGGGACCTCCAATCCTAACTTTTTGAGGAATCCCAACACTGATTTCCATAATGGTTGTACTAGCCGGCAGTCCCACCGACAGTGCAGAAGGACTCCTTTCTCCCCACACCCTTTCCAGCATTTGTTATTGGTTGACTTGATAGTAGCCATATTTTTCTGGTGCAAGATGGTATTTCAACATTCTTTTAATTGCATCTCTTGAATGAAAAAAGATATTGGACATTTTTTCATACATTTATTTGCAATTTGTATCTCGGCTCCAAAGAATCAACAATTAGGATCTTATCTTTTTTGAAAAGTTTCTGCATGCCAAAAGAAATGACCAACAGAATAAAGAGAAAACCCACGAATTAGGAAAAAAAATTATAGCTGACTGTTCCTCTGACAAAGGACTGCTACCTAGTACATATAAAGAATTTTTTTAAAAAATCAGACCTCCAAAATTAAAAAAAAAAAAACCCCACTCCAAAATGGGCATCTGAAATGAATATATACTTTACAAATGAACAGATACAAATGGAAAATAAAAGTATGACAAAATGATAAACATTGTTGTCATTCAAGAGATACAAATTAAAACTTTATATTAGTCATGCTTAAATTCCTGCATCTATTTTTCATTAGGCATTTATATAATAGTTTTTAAATCTTTTCAGAAAAATAAAAGCTGTTGAGAACAATTTGACTCAATCTAGATAAAGAACACAAACCTTTCAGCCCAGCCATTTTGGAAATTAACACAATAAGATCATAAACTCAACCTCAGACTGTGAATATTGATGACCTAGCAAGATCCTGTCTCAAACTTTAATAAATAAATATTAAAATAAGAAAAGAGCTGAGGATATAGCTTAGTGAGTTAAATCCTTAGCATCGCCAAAAAAAAAAAAAAAAAAAAAATTATAAAAGAAATAATTACCGCTTCAACTGTCATGATCCTTTGTAGGAAGTGAATCGCTTCTGCATTTGACTCAGATTCCCTGCATCTGAGCTCAAAAGGACCAAGGCTACAAAATGACTGAACATTTGACTGAGCTACCTAAGACTTCATTGTTCCTCACTGCCTCGTGCTACAAACTACAGTTTTCAGTGTCTCTTCCTCTCTGTTATATTTAACTCAGGTGCACATTTAATTTATTTGCTGAGGTGGTACACTTTGAAAGTGACAGTGACAGAAAGAATGGACCGCAGACCCAACCGGGCCATCCCGGGGACACTCAGGTGTGTGTGGTCACCAAGACATGGAGACTCATTAGTAGAAATGAGCAGTCACTCACGCTGGTCCGTGCTGAACATGATCAGGCTACGCTAGCTGTCAGCAGGGCTGGTGTCCTGGGAGACAAGGTGTCACAAGGGAGCTACACAGCACTTACTCAGTTGCCTCGTCAAGACTGTCACAGGGGCTCAAGTTTTTCCACCATAGAGACCAGCGGGGTCACAATCACAGCTTTGAGGCTGACTAATGAAAGGATGAATTCGTCTTTGAGGTTCAAGATGAAAGCTTTCTCCCCAGGGGCAAGACCAGAGCAAAGATGCAAGAGTCTCTGGCCCACTTCACCGAGGACTCTACTGTAGGTTTTCAAGCTCTGCTGCAACACAGATGCCAGGATAAGACCAGGGCATGAAATTTTTAACCCAAGCCATAAACAATTCACATAGCAGCACATTTTGAAAGCAACTGATTTAAGCTAACTACAAATGCTAAAATAATGTGATGTAGTACCCCAGTGCCGCTTCCTCAGCCTTTGCCATAGTCACTTGCAATTTTAACAGATGTTGAACGTCTCTACTAATTTGTATTTTATCCACAACTTTTGGTTCCATTAAAGTATACTGTCCTCAAAAATAGACTTTCTTCCCCAGTGACTTGGATTCTCCCTCTCCTTACCTTTATTGTTTTCTTTCTATTTATTTTTCCTCCTTCTTCTTTCATAAGAGTAGATATGCTTACGTGGGCTTATCTGATTATATTCCTTTATCTCCAGTACAAAAATGTAATATTTTTGTAAAATTGAAAAGTGATCATACATACTCCTTTTTCCAATTAAAATGGATTTTTCTGAGCATTTTCAATTGAAAACTGAAATCCAGCTTCAGTTCCTTTATTGTCCACACACAGTGCTACAGAAAATCTGTGACTTAGTGGCCTGGCCAGCTGGCTTTGAAAGTGTCCCTTACAAAAAAAGAGCACTGTAAGATGGGAGGGAAAGATGCCACTGACTCATCACTGCATGTCCAGGAGTTAAGAGCACCAGGCTGTGTGGAGGGAAGATGCCATCACTTGTCACACAGGCCTCAACGGATAACCAAGCACATAGAGAAATGCGCTCATGACATGAGCAAGAGCAACAGCTGTGCTCTGCGCAGCCCGGCAGTGATGTTCTTCATGGCCCAGTCCAATTTTGTAAGTGTGATGACTTTGCAAATGGAACAAAAATATGCTTTACAGAAGCTAATAATTGGAAATCTTGCCCAGAAACTTCTGTAGGAACTGTTATCCATTCCCTGAGTCTGGGAGAAGGCTGGAGGTCAAGACATAACACAGGAGGGACAGGACTAGGGAGCAATCATTGAGCACTAGTTGTTTACACAGAGCTCTTTAAAAATGAATATGAGGCTTTAATGGTAGATGAGATTCGAGAGCACAAACTGAGAATTACATGAGACCGTGGATAGCAAAGTAGAAAATTGGATATAATTAGGCTCATTTTCCATTAAAATTTCTAAGTGCAAAAAGTCAGAGGGGGAAAAAAGTTGATACTGTTTCCGGGAAAAAGAAGCAGTACAAACTTAATTGAAGATGAAATACATAGGATGTCAAAGTCCACTGGGGTGGTGTCATGGGGGATGCCCCTAGTAGATGTTCAGGTTGAATTTTTCCATGTAAAATGATGAGAAAATAGAATTTTATGTCAAATATTTGAAGATCTATGATTTCACATATTTAGAAGTCATTATCACAGCTACTGAAAAAGTCCCCTCAAAAAATAAATAAAATAAAATAAACCTTCATATCATATATCATGATAATATAAAAAATGATAAAAGCATGTTTTCTGATAATGTCCCTAAGATACCCTGGAGCCCACAGGCACTAGAAGCAAGGGCATATTTTTTACTTTTAGTTAATTTCTTTTCAGGGTCCTGTTCTAGCAGGAAAGACAAGGCTGCTTTTGTCCACAAGTGGCTTTATTCCTCTTCAGGGCTCTTGAGGCCAATGTTATCTCCCCAGAGGAGCTCTCCTGGGATCATAGGCTTCAGAAAGATAAGGTTTAGATTTTAGTAAAGAATTTTCCAGGGGAAGATTGCAGCTTTAGGTCGGTACTATTTTTCATTGTTTAGATTTTATACATGTTTAAATTCTCTGCTTGCCTTCATTTAAAAACCTCCCAAAGTGATAGCATTCATCTAACCTCCCATAAATCCCTATCTGTAAATATTCTATTTCTTGGAAGTACTTTGATCTCACAGCAGAGGAAAGCACACAGTCTCTCAGGGTGGTGTTTCCCAGGAAACCACAGTAAAGTTTTTTTTGTTGTTGTTGTTGTTTGTTTTGGTTTTCTTTCTTTTTCTTTTTTCTTTAATCGTGTGTGTGTGTGTGTGTGTGTGTGTGTGTGCGTGTTTATTTTTCTACTTTAAAACATGTTTCATATAAAACATATTTTCTGTTGCAAAGCCAGTTAAATTTGACAGATGTAAAGAGCAGAAGTGAAGGGTAAGCTGAAAATCACACTTCTACTTTCTCTGCATTTAGTTAATATCGCAATGCCATAATTTTTAATTAATTTTTAATTAAAAGAAATATATCCTTAAAATAGTTTTGTATTAGCTACCAGCTTTTTAATAGTTATCAACAACCTCCTTTGTGAGTCCATTAGAAATGCCCCAAGTGAAGAGAAAGCTTCACTGAGGTAACAACTATAATCTTATAATCTCTAACATTTAACACAGATAATCGTACTTTTTGTTGATAACATAATCAACACATGAGTCCAGAAATACCTTCATGGTAAAATACTTGGTCCTGAGGAAGTGGAGAGGCAGACGGAAGGGGAGCCTGTTGAGCCCCGAGTCCTGTGCCTCTCTTCAGTGGGATCCTCGGACGTGTCAGGTCAGGGCACCTGTGACCTGTATCATGGTTCACACAACCAGCCCCACCTCTGCTCTTTTCTAAAATGGAGTTACAATCCATGCCTATTCTCTCAAAATACTTTCCAGGGAAGGATCACAATCAAGCTAGCAAATATTTCAAGATGACATTTAGTTCACATCTGTATAAACTGAATTCCCTCTATGAGAAACCCGATGGCATTAGGAGGTCATTCAGTATGGATAAAGGCGAATTTCACCATGAGAAAGATAGTCATGGACTGGAAATGGTAGGGATTATTGAATTTAAACTTGCTGCCATGGGAGCAGAGAGGTGGCTCAGTGGAATAAGTGCATGCCTGGAAAAGACAAGGTCCTGAGTTTGATCCCTTGCACCACCAAAAATCAATCAATCAATCAATCAATCAATCAATCAATCAATCTTTCTACCAAAATGCACAAATTTGGGTGGATCATAAAAGACTGATTTGGAATGCCATAAAAGCCTATTGTCATTAGGACCTACGTTTGTTTCAGAATAATTCAGCCAGCCAGTCTTGTAAAGAATTTAGAATCTGTATTAGTGACTTTTTCATTGCTAAAACAAAATACTCAACCCTGAAAATTAAAGAAGGAAAGTTTTCCTCAGCTCTCAGTCTGTAGAGGTTTCAGTCCATAATTGGCGGGCTCCACGGCAAGGGTGGCAAGCACACGGGCAACAGTTTCCGGTGTAAGAAGATAACAAAAGCAAACAAGAGACAGGAGACCAGCCAGTCTACTAGTCTAACCAGCGGGTTTATCCAGCCATCACCCACCCTTAATTCCAGCATCTTCAATCCCAGCATTACAGTATGAATCAGTCACATACCCTTGATTCAGCGTCTGCAAAACTCCTATGAAAAAAAAACTTACAACTGCATGACTGTTTTTAAGTATTGTGAAGTATGATTTAACTACTGTTGAGAAACATGAGGTTTTTTTGGAAATCAAATTTATAAATCTTTATTGAAGACTGACGAGGTGAAAAAAATCTAATACAAATACTATTGTTTTATACAATTATATTGATAAGTATTAGATTTACTTATGGGGAAGGAATTAATTTCAAGAAAACAATGCCATCCATACTTGCTAGTTAATACAATTCACCTCAGTTTCACTGATTTGAAGTTGTATTGTACTTGGTAAATATACCTTTCTTCATAGTTATATACAAGTATTTTATAAAGGAATTCGAATAGACTTCCAGATTTTTATGTTTTTCAACTATAAATTTTTTTTCCTTATTATAAAATAATTTTAGTCCCAAGTAGAATATTTTATTCCTTTAAAATTATCAGTAATGATACAAGTTTAAGAAAGTCAGCTTTTTAAAGGAAATTCTCTAGAATCAAACAGTTAAGTGAAATTATTTAAGTAACTGAGCATCAGAATGGGATTGAGGCAAGATTTTTCCCTCTATAGTTCTGCATGACAGGGAGCAAGTCCTGTCACTCCTCTGAGCATCAGTGGTGTTACGAGTGTGTGGAAATACTGAACTCCATGATGATTCCAGATCTTTTGGGAATCTGAAGTTAACAACACGGTTAATTCCTAAACATGTGTGGGGGGAAAAAATCTGAAGTTTGGGTGTCACATTGTCCCTTTTTGGACTATCATCATGCCCACATAGGTGAGATTAAAATCTCACAAGCCTACTTGGACAAGCTCAGATGTTTTCACCCAATTCTTTCTTTAAAAAGAAAAAATAAAATGGAAACAATGGCATAAAATAAGATTGTAAGAGAGTAACAATGGTTAGTATGTAGTATATTGCTATCTTCAAAGTAGTTACACAGATTACAAGATGTAGGCATGAAAAATTTATCAAAAAATATTTGCATAACTCTTTCTTTTCAATCAACTAGTAGCAATTAGGAGTATAACTGTCTCTGAAACTAGTGATCATGAAAAGAAAGATACCTTTAAAATAGCCAGTGACCATGAAAAGTCAGTCCAACTGCTGCAAGATGAAGTAAAGAAGAATAACATAAGATTCATTGGGGTAAATGAGAAAGCTGGAGCCAACACAGATGCCATAAAATAAACTCTTCACATGAACAATGGCAGAACACTTCCCAAGCATGGTTAAAAAATTTGACACACAAATAAATGAAGCATGTAGAATCCCAAACAGATATGACCAAAATAAAACTACCTCAAGGCATAATAATCAAGATTCCAAAAATTCAGCATGGGAACAGAGTATTAAAAGCTATTACAGAAAAGAAACAGATCACCTGGAAAGGAAAACCTATCAGAATTATAGCAGATTTCCTAACACACACCCCAAGTCAAGAAGTTCTTCAACTGAGGTATTTCAAATATTCAAAGAAAACAACCTCCAGCCCAGACTGATGGACATTCCCAAGTTGTCTTTCAGGATTAATGGAGAAATAAGGTGCTCCATGGTAAAGAATGGCAGGAGAAATTAATGACCAGAAAGCCAACCCTACAAAGAGCACTGAAAGACATCCCGCATATAGATAAAAACGATCGCAATTCTAAGGACAAGAACAGAAAGAAACCACCAGGCAGGGCAAGCAATTAAATAGAGGGGCAAAAGCAGGGAACTAACAGCCAGAAAATCTGACACAGAAAAATTTTAAAGAAATAAAATGTAGCAGGGCGTGGTGGTGCACACCTGTAATTCCAGCACTCGGGAGGCTGAGGCAGGAGGATCAGTGTGAGTTTGAGACCAGCCTGGGTTACAAAAGTGAGTTCAAGGACAGCCTGAACTGCACAGCCAGACCCTGTCTCAAAAAGACAAAAAAAAAAAAAAAAAAAAAAAAAAAAAAAAAAAAAAAAAAAGAAAGA